>JAHZNA010002993.1:0-33929 GCA_027743935.1 Sinodicranocentrus sp. ZH6 | reverse complement strand
GGAAATAACGCGTTTGAAAAACGCTTCGTTGATTGCTCGCCTCATGGTTGTGCATGATATAATTTAAAAATAAAAGTACATCTAAGGACACCTTGACCATCCTTCATCTGAATCCGAAAGCATTTTTCGATTCTATCATCGCTACGCCGTCTTATCTATTGTCCTATTTTGTCTTTTTACTTACCGACCATGCTTTAGTAAGTAAAATATATAGGTATTTATAGGATTGACAAGAGAGAGAGAGAGAGAGAGAGAGAGAGCATAAAATTCAGAAATTATCATATATATTACACAGATTTTCGCTGCTCTGACTATAGGGATGATGAATATGGATATTTTATTACAGTCCACGTTTGATAGCCAAGTAGAAGATATTTTTGGTGTGTGCTCGCCAATCATTAATGCTACAGAGTACGTCTGTGTTTGCGTTATGAATCGTTCACCTCATCCACTTAGGCATTCATCAGTTTGCTCAATTGCATTAGCTCGTCGTGCATGGATGAGCATTCGATAGAGTAGAGAAAATAAAGCAGGAAATGGATGGTCGTTTCTTCGATGTGATTAAGAAAATGATGGATATATATAAAAAGCCCACAAGCTTCGCATAATATACGACATAAACCAGGAAAAAAACATGTACCGGAGCGGAAGAGCCTATTCGTCGTGCCTAAATCTATTCCGCTTATTATGAATGGGTAAAATACGCTAGTTTGAAGGAATGACGGTGATGTAACGCAGTCATTCATTTGGAGGAAAGCACACGCTACCTGTTCATAAGCTTTCCTTTTCTACTCTATCTCCAATTCCCATTCGTGCACCTTTAATAAATTTCCCTGAAGCAAATGTAAAAGCTCAACTTTCCCATTGAGCACTCTCCAATGCATTTATTCAGGTAAATGTCACGGAATATATAAGATAAGTAGGAATGATATAATGACTGACTGACTGACTATTACTCTTACGTGCTGAAAAGAAAGGATGAAAAGTGTACAAAGAAAACTAACTTTCCCTTTTTCCACTCGAGTCTTAAGTTTTTGTAGTTGTGTATGCAAAAAACGAAACGTTCATTAGCCCTGTGACCTAAATGATGAATGGGGTATAGCCTTTGCGCAAGTAAAAGTGTGTATCTTTGTCATCACCCTTGTTAATTCATTCATAGAATGGCTAAGGACTTTTCCTAAAGTTTCACTTAGCAAAGTGAATCTTGGGTGCTCATTAGGAAAACACTTTCATAATGAATTGCTTTTGTTCTAAAAGACGGCAGGCGTAGTCGGCTACAGGATTCTTAAATGATTTATGCGCATATTTTCTACATATTCATGTAAAGTATAAAGCAGATATAAACAATTGTTTGAATAGATTATATGTTTGTCGCAAGAGCAACTTCTACCTGGATCTTCACTAGAATGTCAACTCTTCTGCAGTCTCAGGGAAGTCGAAATCCTTCAGTCTCTCTGAAGGGATGTCAGTATGCTAAGTTATGTAAAAACTCGGATGTCAGTTCTTATGCCATTTCCTTTTTTCTCTGTGCTGACATTTTTTTCGCCATGTAGAATTATTTATGAAGAGCTGAAAAATCGATTGTGAACACGGTCCCGTGAAGATGTTACGATGCCGTTGTCACAATACATATATATTATACTCACATATATCTTTCTCTTGTATGATAAATCCTTCAAAAAACACTTCACTAGTAACCTATGAAATATTTGCGTTTCCTCTCTCAGAGGTACATATTAATATTAAATAAACTGTGCTCAATAGCATGCAATCTTATGTGCATTCTAAGGTTATCAGTTCGAGATAATATAATTGCACTTCTACACACTTATTACAATGGCAAAGATATTCCAATTTTCTAGTAGAGTGAGATGTAGTCATTTTGTCAATTCTTGTGGTACGTCCCATAAAATATTCCTAACATCGCCAGCAACGAATTTGGGTTTTTGATAATAGCAGCACCAACCATGGTAATTGCAAAATGCCAAGGAGATATGGATGTACTTATATGATGATGATGACATATAAAATGGGAACATGCAGTTGTACTTTCAGAGTAAAATGAATTTTTTTAATAACATGAGTTGAAAATGTCCTGAAAGTTATAGTTTTTTCCTTGTTTCGAATAAAGTCTTGAGGGAAATTCCTTTTTTTCTAAAGAGCATTAAATACGTTAGACATATACGTTATATGGCTTTTTTATAATTGTATCGAGGAATGGAGTGAGATGTGAAGAAGCAAAGGATATGATATATTTTTTATTTCATTTACAATCCCAGCTTTCACATGCCACCAAGACGTATATTTTTACCACAATTTATTCAACTCCCTTAGTCCCATCTGTACTTATAGCATTCACACGCATTTCGCAGGGAATAACTTTCCCTAATTTTTTCGATAAATCTAATCCTAGAGAAGCCTTGAGAGGTAAAAAATGGATGTCGGAGGTTCTTTTGAAATTCATGGTTTCCTTCCCTCTTTTTCCCCTCTTTCACTAAGATCCTTATTTCTTACACTAAAATGCACCCATTTTGGGGAAATTGGAAAGGGGAAAAAATAAGAACACCAAACCACTTTCTCTCAGACATCCTCTTCGCTCATCTCCCCATTCATCTCTATTTCCTCCAATTTGAGTTACATCTTGCTATTAAAACTGTACCCGACCTTGTTAAAACTTCCACAGCTTGAGTAACCAACCTCCGCCAAGAAAAAAATGGTGAAACCATACACAAAAAAACTAGTTTACATGAATAGGCGTCATGTAGTCTATGCCAACAAAAAAGCCGCATATTTTTTTCCCACCATGAATACATACCTATGTATAGGCGCGTGAAAGCAACATCAACATTTTAAAATTTTTAACGTTGACGAAAACAGTAATGTAATGGGAAAATACGGGCTAAGCATCCAACCCATTTTTCCCACTACAAAAAAGGCAGTGGAAAAAGGAAGCTATCAACTATTTTATAGTTCGCTCTAGCCAACCACCCATTTTCGCTCTCAATAACAACCAACCATTTTAGATTCGCTCTATAATCCTTTTTCCAGAGAGCGAGCGTATTTTAATAGAACGGTTAGAGCACACTTCATGCCTCAAGTATTTCTATGAAATACATTCTTCCAACTACGGCTTTTCAACATTAGATGTTGTTAGCATGCAATGTACTACTTAATATTATTAAATAACATAAAATACCGTCTAACTCCACGATATAGACGAGAATCCTGGTGTTCGCAAAAAATTGACCGACCACGAGAGACACAACTATCGTATTTATGTAAGCACTCTTCTGTATATCTATGCTTATCTATAGAAAAAGTTAGTGATTCTTCCGTGACTGTAATCGATCTGGCTATATGTAATAACCTTTTTCTACTTTCTAGTGCTTGTCTGATGGGATCTCTGTCCCTCTCCCTGCTTTCAACCTGATACCAGGTACTTCCCGCAGTATGAAGTTTTGCTTAAAAATTGAACCTACACTTCCCTCATATCTGCCGGCACTCTTGTTCTATGAGAATGGGAAAAAATCCTTTTTTCGCTGCAGATTTCCGTCAGGAAAGGTTGCTCAAGTTTTGTAGCTCTCAATTGCACACACAAACTTTTACTTTATTCTTGAAAGCACCATTCAGAGCCATTGTTTAAGTTTTCACAGGAAGAGGAGACAAGTGCCCACTCCTGTTATAAATGTGGTCGTAACTGAATTAAATGATAGTACAAAGTGTTGGGAAAGAGATGTTTTCTTTAGTTTCATCTCTCTAAAAAACTTTCTTTATGATGAGGATGAGGAGCGCTTGCAAAATGAACAACTATAGGAGGGCATGTTTTGTGCAGATGAATGGGAAGAAGAAGTTGTGAAAGATGAGATTGTAGTGAGCTCTCTAATTACTGTTTAATGGTTTTATGTGAAAGGACACACATTCTTCTGCACAGATCTGCATAATCTGTTCGCCATAGTGTCTTCATTAAACGCAAAAGAAGGGGGGACCAGAGAGAACAGCACGGAGTACGTGTGACTCTTGAAAAGTATATTTGCATTTATCTCCAGAACATAACATTATGTCGGCATGGGACTTAAAAGGGGTTGTCAGCTTGTCAAAAACTGGAATTTCCTATGCTTAAAAATGGTACGAGGAGCGACTTTCACTGCAATTTCCATCATAACCATTTTACAGCAATGTCATAATATTTTCCTGCAGGTTCCACGAAGGACAAGCTAAAAGCTTGCGACAGAAGCACTTTAGTAAGCCGGCTAGAGAGCCCCATAAAAATGAAGCCGTACACTACACAAATCACTGGCAATAACACTTGTAGTGTTTATATTGCAATGAAAGTTGGGGAAGGATGAGCTGCAAACCTATGTATACGCTATTATGAAAATGAATGATGGACAGAGAAGAGAAAAGCAATCTAGAAAAAGCGTTAATTTGCAATAGAGAAGCACCATACCTGTTGGAGTAATGCTGGTCCATTGCCAGAGCCGTCATTCAAACGGTAGACGTACGGGAAAATTTTCCATAGTGAGCAAAGCAACCACCTATCTTTGACTAGCAATGTCTTGCTCTCCAAATCCACTTTATTTTCTCCTGTGTGCACATCCAGCCAACAGAAAACGCACTTTTGCATGTCTACTCGAAATAAATCAGAGAAGATGGCAACCCGCAGCTTTGAAATTGACGAGGAAAGAGTGAGAAAGTTGAGGTGGAAAACTCGTCTGATTTCCCTCCAGACAGAGACACACAGGTAATCTGTATGAGGTAATGCGTATCTCTTATAAATATTTTCACAAGTTGTGAATTACAGCTGGAGGAAGATATGAATAGCAAATGAAACGTTGAGCCACGCACTTTTTCCTTTTGTTACAATACCAACTAACTCCTGTATAATGCATGGAGTCCGCCCAAGTTTTATCAGCTTGTGCCGGTATTTCTTCTTCTTCTCTCTTTGTTCTCCTTCCTACACTCTTCTCAAAGGCTCATGTTCCCTGGAAGAAAGTAAGAAAAGTAATATTTTTGTTATTTTTATTTCTTTTTTTCTTCCCTCTTTCATCCACTCACAGATGTATATTGTTACAAATCAAGACGGAAAGTTTTACCTACTTTTTTATTATTATGTTCCCTTCCCATTTTAGTCGACAATGGCAGTGAATAAAAATGGCAGGAAAGTAGAGAAAGAAAAGGAGAAGAAAAGAGTCAAAGTTGTTTTTTTATTATGAATAATATCTACCATTCCTTCAAAACTCTTGTTCCTCTAGAGCTGATGTGAGATGGAGAGAAAATGTGGTCGCGAAAACATGGCAAAAAATAATATACAAAGAGCTCTACCGGCACATCACACACAGTCCACATCCCACGAAAAACTAAGTTAACTTTCAAGTGTAACAACTTCTTTTATATATGAGCAGAAATGGAGGGAGAGGAGAGAGCGAGAGAGATGCACGCTTTCAAAAAAAATTCTCTCTTCTTGTTGCCTCCTGTCTTGTATTCTTTACTAGCCTCTGCTCTCGACGATCATCATGGTCGTGATCCTTGCCGGAGAAAAATGCTGAGAGGAAAAACTCCATAGATATATTGGCATTGCAGGGAGAAAGACAGAAAGCTTTTCTCTTTTTTTCTCTCTCTCGAGTGGTGAGGAAGTATGCTTGTATTCACAAGCCTGGCTATTTCTCCCTACTTGCTTACTCCATCCATTTTATTATTGTGCTTTTTTGTATTGCGGCGTTTTTACAACTATCGTGGCTCCATGTATACCTCCTCCAAGTGCAAACATTCCAAGTTAAATAGGTAGTTTGCTTATCCTTTATCGCAATATGAGGCATGAACCACCTCTTGTCAGCTTTGGCCACTGGACATCCGACGAAATCCACTGTCAGAGCACAGCTGTATAAACTTTCTGGAGGAGGGTATGTAATACGTGGCTATTTGCACTACACTCGTACTCATGTTTCGGCTTGTTGCCAAATAATACTCTAGTCGCCACTTATTCTTTGCTAGTTGCATACTTACACATTGCTTGCCTAGTTTCCCCTGAAATAATAGTTTCCTCTTATTTTTTCCCAGTGTTGAGTAAATATATGAGGATTGAATGTTTTCTTTCCGATCCTCTTGTTTCTTTGCATTTTCACAAAGTTTGCTTCTGTATTCCATTCACTTCCGACGTGTTCAAGTCCATCCAAGTTTTTTTTGGAGAGAATCCAGTGTCGCAAGTATCGTGTCTTCATTGTGACCACACGGGTAGCCTTTTTTCAAGAAGGGCTCCATTTTTTGTTGGCTAACAAGAAGGCGGAGAAACAATGCCTAAAAACTAGAGTCACTTTGGTAAAAAACCATCACAGAATAACAATGGAACTTGGGTTTAAGCCCATAAGAAAACAAAAAATTGCACATATTGAGTGGAATCTGTTTTGAGCATTATTATTGTTGTGGTTTGGTAAGTGAGTGCTCACTCAGCCCTTGAGATATGAATTTATTAGGAAGCCTTGGGCTCGATACCAATCATTTATATTCCTCACGAGGTTGACACTTTCCGATGTAATCCACTTTACTCAATTGTTTACATATGGGAATACTTACATTAAATTATGATAATGTCAAGACCATGACTATTTACTTGTCCATGATTTTTCTTGCCTGTCCACCAGTCTACCCTCTGGAATCAGACATAGTGCTTTTGATGCAAGTCGCGAGGAACCCTTTTCAAGACTAGTAAAACAGGGGAGAACTGCTATACCCTGAACAAACCATTCACTACCCTGATAGCTTTTAGATAACTTTCACATTCCTTATGGAAAAAGAGAAAGAGAGAGCAAACATAATGCAAAATGCCTTTGGTGGAGAGCAACTGTCAAATAATGTGGGAGTGATGTTCGTAATCGTTGTGATTCTCGTTAGGAAATGAGCTTTCCTTCTAGACAGGAATAGTTGAGAAAACCTTTTCGTGAAAGTTGTTTTTCATCCAAGTAAAGGAACGCATACATCGTCGAGTCGCTTTTCGTCACACACACAAATACAGTTCATTTGAATGCGTGTTCAATGAAGGTGCGTAGATACATAGTTTACCTTACTTTTCCTAAACAGTTTTCGGATTAAACTCGATAATTTTACTAAATCTAGCAGGAAAAGTTCATAAAGAGATAGTTAATATATATGATGAAAAGTAGAAAGAGCAGTTTAATGATTCCTTTTGTATCCATTGAAATTTTCGTATAAGGGTGAAAAGTTTGTTCTCCCTTTTCATGCTGTGCATGTTTCAACACACGCATAGCTAAACACGCATTTGATGCATTTTGTACATAAAAGAGGGATCATTTGTGTCTGTTCAGGTGGATGCGGGAAATGCGTGCATAAAATTACAAAGGTGCATTTTATTGATTGGTGTACCCCAAGAGGAGCTATAGGAGCTATATCTAAAGACAGACTGATTTTACTCTTCATTACCTGCCATAAAGTTGCTCATGTAACGGGCACCATAATTATTCCCAATTTTAGCGTCTTTCCTCACAAAAACTGTTCGATGCTGTCAATTAACCGCTCTTTTTCGTCTATTTCGTGTTGCATTGTTGAGAGAGGGAAATTCGGATTTTTTTACGTTTTTTTAAATGAAATAGTTTATGTAGTGGAAGAAAAGTAACGGATACAGCAGTTTTCTGTCTTTTTAGTCATTCCTTAAGATTTTGGTATATTTTTTGTACGTAGTTTTTGTCCATTTCCATGCTCTACTGGAAGTAACTGATCCATATGAAGTTTGTTCTGCAGACTGCTATCTCATTTTGACAGTCCAGAAAGATAGAAAAAACTCATATTTGGTGTATTTCTCTTTGTGAACCCTTCTCGCTTTCTTATCAGCTACATCAAATCTAATTTCCTTATTTACCAACACTACAAACGTGGATTGACTGCAGTGCTGTAGTTTTTGTATTGAACCATGACCACGAGTTTCTATCCGAATATCAATGTATTACAAGCAATTTTCTCAATGTGTTCTTGCCCCCAAATCTAAATCATGATAAATTCACGATGCAAAAAAAACAAGGAAAATAGCTTTTTTAATATGAAATAAAAGCAAATACGAGACTTTCATTTCCTTGCAAAAATAAATAAGTTTATACCTATCATTTCTGAGACCACGTAGGAAAAAAGCTAGCCAAATAAAATACGCATAATGGGTATGAATATGTGCGGTCATATGACTTCAATCCCAATTTCGTGAAATCCTTTAGATAAAACGAACAAGGAGCTCTAGTCAGGGTAGGTTCGGAATATGTAGGTATGCATAAATTCTTGTGGTATCTCCAGCATCGATGTCACTTGGGGCGATTCGCATTAAGATAATGGAAACTAAAATATTATTTCTGGCAACATTATTCTTTGGTGAATTCCTTAGATCTACTTTATCCTTGCACTTGCTAATGGATGGGTGGTGGTGGGGTAGTGTGTGTGAATAATATGTATTTATTAAAGCCAGGTAAGCTAAAAATATGAAGCCACTGTCCTCGCTCAGCACTTTTCCTCAACACTAGGATTCACAGTTGTTTACTGATGGGGACTTTTGGTCGT
This sequence comes from Sinodicranocentrus sp. ZH6, assembly GCA_027743935.1. Lineage (NCBI taxonomy): Eukaryota > Metazoa > Arthropoda > Collembola > Entomobryomorpha > Entomobryidae > Sinodicranocentrus > Sinodicranocentrus sp. ZH6. The sequence goes on along the minus strand of JAHZNA010002993.1, from coordinate 25,376 downwards.
AGGTGAAGAAGCAAGGATAATAATAGAATCGCATGTCGCTGTCATATACACTATTAATTCTGACCGTCGTACGTGAAAGTGTCATCTTCAAAAATAGGCACGAGTTCGCTCCTAATAAATATGGTTGAATAGAGTGCGAAATTGGACAATAGTTATTCAGGGCACATTAGGTATATTAAAATGTTGGAATTTGTACATTCTCCTGTCACCCCAAAGGTTGCACGAGTTCATCTTGTCACCAAAAAAACACGGAGACAGTATTATGGAATGGATGGACGGAACTTGTGTCACATACATATTTTGTAGCATCATTGGAAAGACAGGGCTTAACGCATGAAAAAATTTCGATATGAAATTCTAACTTAAACTGCGCAAAAAGTAGCATAAGGATTAAAGTGCTGGCATGTTTTTCAACATCAGACAAATTCGATTGACGCATTACGCTTGCAAAGGCACTTAAACGTTAAAACAGCTTTTCAAAATGTAAGGTTCAACAAAATATAACTATTATAGTTGAATTGTTAAACTAGAACAAGCATACAGAACTTGCTATAGTAAACTCTTTTGAAGTTATTACATGACTATATCGAGCACATACATTAATTGGATTCCAATTTTTCTAAACTTGGAATCCGTCAGTTATACAAATGTTCATAAATGATTGATAGGAGAAATGTGAAACATTATGAAACACGTAGTGACTTAACTTCGATGGATATTCTAAACGTTGCATTTCGACCCGAACATTCTGTACTTGGATACTACCATTCCACTGACGAAGTCTAGAATATAAGTGACACCATTTGAACAAAGATAGCAATGAGTCCACGTAGTGGCTTGAACAGTAGACTTTTCATGGGATTGATTGCCTTATTCACTCTTTTCTTTGGGAGAAAACGCCAGCGTTCAGAAGAGGGCTCTAGTCACTGGATTCGTGGTGGTGACTCACGGCAACCAACAAACGTCGCTAGGTTGGAGATGGATGTCGGAGAATACATGCAAAATGTTCATATATGTGTGTGTGTTTGTAGTAATGTGAACATAAAAGTCAATTCAATATCTATAAATCATTAGCAGTATATAACCGTAGTAATAATACGGAAATGTTAAAATAATTTAGAACGAGAACTTATGCAAGGTCAGGGTCAGACCTCAGAACACACAATTTTTGGCTTTGGCTCTATGTAATTCACAAAATATAAATGTAAACGCAGCATGCATAAAATTTGCCATGGCATTTAGCCGTTTCGAATCTTGTCACCTGGTTTCTTTCATTAGTCTATGGTATGTAGTTTATTTAATCATATCTATAATGTGTTTGAATTTTTCATGCATGCATATTATGCTACCTGTACCTACTAACCTCGTCATCCGATTGGAAAATCTTCTGCATTTAAACTTTTCACCAACACTTTATACTTCGTATAACATTCTGCTCAATATATATATAAAAAATGGAATCGAAATTCACTTGCGGACAAAAAGGAAGGTTCTGCGGATAATGGTACTTTTGCAGACGAATTTAGCATATACAAAATGTGCAGTTCGTTTTGAAAATGTACAGTCCATTTAATTTCATCCGTTTTCTTTAACGGATTATTTCATTTCAACCGTTTTATTGTGTCAGGTACGTTTACCTATACCACACAGAAAACGAATGTCAATGATGATTTTGTTGAGTGAAGTTTATGTGACGTGGTTCATGAAGCATAAATTATTTCTTCCAACATCATGTTTATTTTTTTAAATTTGAATTAAATGTGAAACATTTATTTACCACGGAAGATGGTGGTATGCAAAACCGTTCGAAACTTAAATGTTAATATAAATGTATTTTACTAAAGTAGTTCAGCTCGTATATATCGTATTTAAAGTTTAATTAAGGAATTAGATTGGTGAAACGAGATGTTCCTACTTCGACGTTTACGAGAAATTAAAAGATTAACATATTATCCGTTTTAACGTGTAAACAATACGGCTTTCTAAAAATATAAATCGTATTTATATTCATAATATTATATACATGACACAAAGTACACCAATGAATTCAACTTCTACAAGCAATTAGCTTTCAATTGAGGTATCACGTATGCATTAATAAAATTTTCGACGGTCATTGGTAGTTTAACAATGGTTTGAAGGATTTGGCCCAATAGGTAGGTTTCGAAGGGTCTGAATTAACAGTTTGATTGGTGAAAACATAATTGGTGGCTTCGTCAGCGTCAGTCGCGTCATCTTGTTTGGAGAGGTAATTTTTATTTTTTAAAAGACTCGAGCTTTCATTACGTGACCCGTAACATTATTCAAGAGCTAATGAAAACGAACAATATTTTAGTAGAATTATAATTTCAAAAATCATGGCTTAACGATAAAAGTTAATATGAATCATAAAAAATCAAACAAATTTAGGTATCTTACGATGCTTTCATTCGATGATTTACTTTCCTGTCTCCAAAAACTTGGTTACTACTTCCAGGAATTCCTTCGGGTACCTTAGATGCAAGTTATGCTTCCCATTCGGCATAACCCACAATCTTTTAAAAATGCACTTTATGCAATGATTGAACAAGTAAATTCAAATGAAAGTATAAATATAGTTCTATAAACTCACCTGCCATTTTTTACATGGTCTCGGATAAATTCTGCATGTTCCACTCCAAGTACCGCGTCGTCATCTCCATGAATAGCTAATACAGGACACGTAATTTTTGATAGCGCCTCTTTAAATGTAGCATCAAGCCCCTGATCTCGAAAGTCCGTAACTGCTTGATGCCAGTCCCTCAGCATTTTCAGTAGATAATCTTTTCCATACATATCCACCGCTGGTTGGAGCATTTTTGGCGACCACATGTCTAGGTCACCCATAACTTGCAAAGAAACCAAAATATTACTCAGCCTTGCGATAGACTACTTTAAATTTCAAGTAAAAACTTACTCTTTGTAAACATAACTGCTCGTTCATCTGCATAAGCATGAGCCCCCCAGGTAACAAGACGCTCAACCCGAGATGGATAGTCACCAGCGATATAGCCTCCGGTTATCCCTCCATTGCTCCAGCCTAATATCGAAGTTTTTTCTATTCCCAGCGTCTGCAAAACAATATCAAATTACGTAGTTTGTAAAATATATACTACTGGCAGAATTAATCAATAAATTAACGGATTTGGACCATACATCCAACAATCGCATAACCAAATGTCCATCCCTTCTATAGAACACCCCCGAAAAGTCACGAGATGGTGGTCTGCTCGCGCCATAACCTAAATAATAATAATAATATATATTTTTTTTAACTTTGTCAGTTTCAACTTCTACAATTATTAATCATGACACGAATCAATCCATACCTGGAGGATCCCAGCTTACCAGGGTGTACTTGCTCTTGTCCATATGTTCGAAAATTGGGAGAAAGTCATGACGGATGCAGCCTAAGTGAGTGCCATGCAACACATTTTATTTAATACGTGCTACAAAATTGGCCTGCTGTAGATATTATTTAGTTTAGTATTTAAATGAATAAAGGGATACCGATGATTCCAGGTAATAACAACACAACATGATCTCCATTCCCAACCAATTCCCAGTTGATAGTAATCCCATCGAGCTGAATTTTTTTTCGGAAGCATCCCAGCGTTTCAATGTTAAAATCGCCATTCTTGCATAAATTCCGTCCCGAACAAAACTGTTGATTACGATTAACATATAAGTTTTTTTTCAAGTAACGGCTATAGTTTCTCGAGCACTCTCCAACAGGTGGGGCCAGCTTTGTGGTGGTGTTGGAAGCTAACAGGCGACCAATCATGTTTAGAATAACTGAAAGCATACTTGGTCGAATACTAACAGATTAGTTTAAAAAATATATATCTATCCAAGAGCAACACTTAATCCTCAATAAATTCTTGAAAATGTGTGCTTTGTAAAAAAATTAAAATGGACACACAAGTACCAAATTAGTCAAGTAAGAACAGAGAAGTGAGATGGAAAGCTTCAGACGCGACACGTAATCGACATCACCATGTACTAAGCAGTGTATGTACATATATTTTACAGCCACGTCGACAAGCGAAGAAGCGACCTACATGCCTACATAAATGGAATAAAAGGAAAGCCATAAAAACCTTTCCTGGCAACGATGAATGAGTTTTCTTCGTACTACAATTCTATGAAATATAAAGCTACATTTTAGAAGTCAGGCGATTCGTATGAATAGTTATTACATTCAAAAGCAAGTGACACCTGCAATAGTCACCAAACAACACATCACTCTTTGAAAACCAACAATGTTAATTTTGCATGAAGCTATCAGTATTAAAGTTGGAATTTTTGAGCCGTAACATGACCCTCTCGATTTAATTAATTCTGATGGTACATAATCACGATTACGATTCAAGTCAACCATAAAGAAATCAATGTCACTAAAGCAAGGGATGATGGTTTTGAGCTATGTCAAAACGAAATCGACTCAATTATTTTTGATGGCTTTATACACATAACAGTACTGTACTGTACACTCTAACATATAATCACGAGAACAGCTATTTCTGGGTATTTATAATGGTAATTGCTATGTAAATTTAATTCATAAAGTCATTTTTTAAAAATTTAACCCTTCCCCAGAACCCCTAGAAGACGAATTCAAGAGCCAAATTGGTACCGTTGTGTTTCTTTTGAGTTGATTAAACTAAAAATTACTAATGCAAGCTCCACTTCAGATTACCGTAACTTCAGAAAACTTTCCTCGTTAGTTAGTCATACTCAATTACTTGCTTAACAAAAAATATAATGTCGACGTCCAAGTCGGGTTAAACACAAAAAGATTAAAGATCATCATATACTTTAAATAGTTATTAGCACTGCAAATACAAGATTACTACGATGACACGCACACGTCAAATTCAAATTAAAATTCAGTTTTATTTAAGTGTTATGAAAACTTCAGTTACAAAAACATAATTGATCTCCCAGTAATAACACCATAGACACTCTTGTGCCGTCCACTTTCAATACATGCATGCTAGGTCATCTCATCTCCAATTCATTGCTCCCGTTGCAATAACAGCTTTTTAAGATCTTTCAAGCAATGCAATATCCTCCTATCCAGTTGCATTTCGCCCCATTCATCAGCCAAAGTGTCGATGTCAAGCTCCGGTATTGCTTCAAACCTACATTTAAACAAAAAGCATATCCAAATAATTCAAGTAAGCTGTGAATCTTTTTAATCTATGATTGAGAAATTGTTGGAATAATTCATTCAATTACCATTTTAAATTTGGGATTTCTACTTGCAGCAAGTCACTCAACGTCTGAGCTTGAGAGACCACCTTGAAATATTCTTCCGAAGATTTAAGATAACTTATCATACCATTGTTAAAGGAATGAATGATTTCTCCAGCTCGTCTCAACTTGTTAGCAAATGCATCCAACATCCTTGAATAATTTTTGGCCTGTTCAAAAATTTTTCCGAATTTGTAATACCTCTCATTATTTGCCAACACGACGGTTCGGTTCCTGCACATTGAGATAAAGAGGCGATAAAATTTTATGAACGTTTCGTACACAGCGATTTTCTGAAAGTTGAACACAAATTGAGTATCAGTATTACTTTTGCAATCCAAACATAAAGCTTCAAATTATTCATAAATTTTAATTAATTACCTTATCAATTAACCTATGCTGCACCTCTGTCTTTGCTGACATCACTCCACATATCGCGTTGCTTTGGTGCTGCACCTGCTCCCAATTTTTCATCGACTCCTTTCTTCTCGCTTCAACCTCTGGACAAGCCTGAGCTATCGGGACTTGTAGTTCTTGAGATTGTTCCCCATTTCCGTTATTACTAGTCTTTGAAATTCTTTCCATTTCAATTTCCTATTTCTGGTGAAAGCTAACAGTTGACAGTAAATATCTCCGCAAAATTCCTTCACGATTTCAAGTCGTGTAACGCAAAGATTGTAGTCACTTTCGGAAATGATCCCCGGCTTGGCGGCACACCAATTCTTCTAGATCTACAATACAACTTTTTAAAAATGTATTCTTTTGGGAAAAGTGAGATGAATGGAATTTCGAAGGAAAATGAATGAGACGGGTGAAGTGAAAAGAGACTATACAACACAACAGAATGTCTTGTATTCGGAAAGAACAAGACGTTGCAAAACGTGCACACAACGCACAAATAATATGCATGCACACAAACAAACAAGATGAAGCATGTATCTTAAGGACCCTTCAGATCTCGTTGATTAGCAATACAGTTGATTCGCCTTCAAAAGTGCTGAAGGCTTATTCAGGACCGGATTCATCGATTTTACATTTTGCCGTCCCCAAACTTACGCGCATTTTGATTACGTATCAAGTAGTCAGTGGAATTCTTTAAATAAGTATTGTATCAATTTTTATAAAACATTTCCTGGAACAATTTAAGCAGAACGGCCCTCGGTGATATCAATAAAATGGGATATTGTACCAGGTGCCAGGTAGGATTTTTGCATAGTTTCCTAATATGCTATTTGTTTCTGGCACACTCACCCAAGCCGAGATAATCGATCCAACAGGGTGCGTCTTCTATAGTTACCATTACCATTATTAAATCCAACATAGTTGTGGCACTACTTACCAACCATTTTTACAAAGAAATTCTCACATTTCAAACAAATTCAACATTTAGAGGCACAGCTCTACTAACCACACAAATCCTAACCGGGATCTTTTACCTAACCATTTTTTATGAAGAAATCCTACCATTTCAAACAAATTCGACCATTAGGAACATAATATTCCTAGTAACTAATAATATGTACATCAACATTTTCAGCTCATATATGGTTACTTAACTACATAAAATACGTGCCCTGTTGTGTCGATCATCTCGGCTTGGGTGAGTGTGTGCATATTTATAGTTATGCAGAAATAGCATATTTGAAATCTACGCTAATATCCGACCTGGTACAATATCCAGTTTTATTAATGTCGCGAGGGCCGTTCTGCTTAAATAATACCCATTTCCTCAATAATTAGGAATTACTTATTAGATCCGTACATCAATGTTAGCTAAATATTGAGTTGCTGTCACCATTACGTTATTTCTTAAGGAGCGTAGCTGAATGAAATTGGTCATTCCGTGTGTCCGTCGACCGGTCTCTCTGTGTTATTCTTATTGCTCTCCAGCCGAAACGGTTCAACTTTTTTTTAAATGTGTTTTTCTTTTCACCAATCAATCGACATTTAGGGTCTAACTTTCAACACCAGTTGGACTATAGACAAGGGTGAAGACGGATTTGATCACCTATTAGCTATAGGTTAGGGGTTAGATAGGGTGGGGGTACAAGTACAAAGTAACGTAAAATTTGACGGGTCATTTCGGAACATGTTTCGAGACCCGGTCATGGGGTCATGCTTCTTAAGGGATCTGAAAATTCTACATTTGAACGTTTAGTGGAATTGCAAAAGTGAGCATTTAATATTTTGAGGGCAGGGGGAAGTGACTAAACACAACCCCACGGAGGTGTGCTATACTGACTCCTCTAACCTAACCCGCTAGTGATAAAAAACTCTTCACCATTACTCATAGGATCATTTCTTTGGAGCCAAATCCGTTTAATAATAACGGCTTTTAATTTTCAAATTATATAGCATATGCGTTTGTAATATATCACTCGAAAAGAATTTCAAAAAATCTATCAATTGGCATATATTGTTCTTTTAAAGTTGCCGTTCGGCTGCTATAGTCTAAATATGCAATATAAAATACAATTAATTTTTACGTACTTTAATTAGTACATTTCTATAAAATAGTTACATGAACATATTACTTTTCTCGCAGACCAGCAAGCAGAAATAAACACTTATATATATCAACAATGAAAAAAGCCCAGTCTTAATCAACATCAACTTCTGAAACCATAGCAACAAGCGTAGCATGCGTGTACCTAATTTTATAGACAAAATCGAATGGATATGTAAGGAAAATAGATGGAATAGTTGATAGATTGATAGTACAAGTACAAGCAAACATGCACTTCCACGTTCCACTCACCTAATACGTAATTTTCCTTTAATTGGCAGTTGCGGTAAAAAAATACTAAAAATAAGAACTATGTGTTTTAATTGAATTTAAGTACGTACGTACGTAATAAACTGCTAAATAAAATCGTAATCAAAATTCAAAACCAAAAGGGTTAGTGAGTCTCCTAATGTCGTTATCGTAAGCCGTTACTTGTTATGTTAATCTGTTAAGTTTCCGTTTTGCAGAATTTTCACACGTTTTTCAGTGCATAACCAAACCAAACCAACAATGTTAATTACGCTGTAGGTATTCTGGAGGTTTTAACCAACGGCGGTACTATCAACGCAATGGGCACTATGGGCAGTGAGCGACCAAGTGACCACGTGTCAGAGCAGATCTTCAAGCCTATGTAAAAGCGAGAGACGTCGGATTTGGTTTTTCATTTTGCCCAAGATCAAACCAATATGAATATAGATAGGTATTCAATACTGACCCCATCGCATCGACATCGTTCGGTATCTCGTAATACTCTTTATGAGAATCTGGAGCTCGAATACAAAGCAGAAAAGCAACGCGGACAAAGACGGCGTGGCATTCTTTACAAGTACAAGTATGCAACTCCTCCTGCATCCGCATGCATTTATCGAAATGAATTTTTGTTCCGGAATGAGTATTGGTTTGATGGCAGTAGTGAACAATCTCATCCTCATCTCATTGAAGTTAAAGATCATGCTATAAGCAAGCGCAATCGCTTCGCTATACATACATATTAGCCACACATTAGCCGGTACAATATGTGGTACGTATAGTCTGGCTGGACCAGGATAGATAATGCTAAAAACGTGAGCGCGTACTATTGCGTATGTTTATCCCTCCACCACTCCACCACCACCTCCGACTTAACATCACAACGACGGAAGAGAAGACAGTTTAGTGTTTTAGCTATTTATAGAATCAGTGCTACTGACTTTTCGAGTTTATATGATTCCGGTTTCTAGCCGAATAACCTAACCATCGTCACCACATTGAACTCATAAATGCTGTACAATACTGCTTGCTGTTGACGTGAAAACTTGAGAACAAAGGTGACCATAAGTTATCACATCTCATGCTATTTTTTAAAAACTGTTTATAGATAGTTTTGATACACTATATTATATATATATTTATATTTATCTTTTTTTAAACTGATTCCAGCATAAAATCGTATCAAAAATCGGTACAGTTGCAAAGGAAAAAAACTAATAGTAATTCTATTTTCTATTAGTATTATGTCGTTCTCATACACTCTTAATTAATTCAGGCATGCAAAAAATCGCCGCATACAAAAATTATGAAGACACAAATAAATAAACTTTCACACACTGATATTCCTGCATAAAAGAGAATTCATAAATCTGTCATTTTCGGCTTTTTTAGCTTCCTTTATTTTTAATATAACTGGAGCTTTCGATCAGTCAGCTCTGACCATTTGCAATAGTATTAGAGAATTCATAAGTTTAAATTGAGTTACACAAGCGTAAAGAAGATGCAATTACTTAACCCTTCCTTTCAGACTCAAATAAAAATGCTCACCTCTATTTTGCGTCTGCGTTCCCTTACATAGCTGAATATGGAAGATTCGACATTTCCACTTTAGTGTGGGGGGAACACAAGCACATCACAGTGCCAACCAGTCATTGTACGGTTCCGCACTTGGAGTTTGCCGTGGACTTTTTACTTCAGTGGTTTTTAAAAACTGTGAATTTCGCCGATCACTTTTCGGAGTTTTAATTTTTGAATGGGAAGTTAGCAGTGTGCCTGTATAAAATCAAGTTAGACTTGGTTTTAAGGTTAAAAAATTGAAGAACATCGACACCATCACTGCCTTCAGATCATCTCAGAGTGGAGGTAAGTGCACGCATTGTCCGTTACCTGTACTCGCACATAATATTCCCTCTCTCACGGTCGCGTCAGAGCTTTCAACTCGTGCCTGCAAACAGACAGAAGAGCCACACTTGTCTTTTGTTCTTGGTCATTGGTGGTGGTGGTCGGTTGGTTTTCAATCCGATTTCAATCTGAGTGGTGTGTAATTTTTGTCGACGTTTTTGCCAGTTCCTAATTAACGGACAACTAATTGTTGATATGAGGAGAAATAGAATTAAAATTAATTAATTTTACATTTACACATTTTAGTTACATACAACATATTAGTGGTAGTTTTCTTTGCTTGCTAAGGATCTCTGTAGCCGGTGTATGGTGTAAGTATTTGAAGCGCGGATAAACGCTACATACAACGTAGTTGTAATTGTATCAAGTATTTCATCCAGTAATTAAGTTTCCTATAGTCATTACAATGTGTTGTGCACTATTTTTTGGAAATTGATACATTATTTAATGCATTTTTAAAAATTAATTTATCAAATGTTGATTGTAATGTGGAATGTAGATTAAATAGCTTTTTTTGAAACAAGGTGCCTAACCTAACACCCTAATGTAACTTTAATCTAACCTAACTAAACGAATTAGAAAGATATTTACAAACTTCCAACTCAACACTCACTCATTTTCAGTTCTCAACTCACTCATGTCAGCATTCGATTCTCAACTCAATTCTCAGCTTAGCATTCGATTTTTAACTCAATTCTCAACATAGCATTCGATTCTCAACTCAATTCTCAACTTAGCATTTGATTTTCAACTCAATTCTCAACTTAGCATTCGATTCTCGACTCAATTCTCAACTTAGCATTCGATTGTCAACTCAAAATTTCATTTTCAGGTTGATTTTATAATAAAAAAAAGTGGGGGTTGCGTTGGTGACCCGACTCGGACCACTATTAGTCAGAGTCGAGATACCAACCCCCCAAAATTGGGGGTTGGTATCCACACCTCAGCCACATTAATGAATTTAATATTTATACACACATTTTTGAATACTTGCTTTTGTTTATCTTGCGTTTTTATCATTTTTTTCAGAATTGTGGTTTTCGTAAATATCATTATTGGCAGCATTGCTGTTGATTGTACCATTTTTTAAACGTCAACGGACCGTTGGGAGAAAAGCTTCCAACGTTTAAGTACATGTCAACATGGTTGGACGAATAGTTGACATAAGTCCTTCAAGTGAAAATGATCGAGCAAATGATGTAAGTTAGTGTCATAAATCTGTAACCGTCATTAGTCATAAAGTTGTAAGTAAATGTTAAGATTTTGTCATTTGTACGCTACTTCCGCAAACTTAAGCAATAAGTCTTTCTTCCTCTACGTTTGTATTAATCAAGCTTTCATTTACAGAACGGCTCGTGCTTGCCGGAGTCTATTCCTTCCATAGAAAACGGGAAAGCTCCGAAGCCAAACAATGGCGGTAGCTGCGCTTTAGATGAGCGTGACTCTATGGGAGTGGTGACTGAAAATGATAAAGTTATCCTTGCCGACACGTCTGAAGGCGATAAACCGCCGAAAAAAAAAATTTCATGCTTGGATAGTTGTGTAACTATTAAAGTTAAGGACTTTGTAGGATGCATAGGACCCTCCGAAGCACAAGTGTTCGTCTTGCCTGTGGATACGACTTTTGGAGAGTTTTTTATTGATGTATCCTCCAGGTTTAATCTGGAGCTTGGCGAGTTTGATGTCATATATCAGGATAAGAGTTTTTCGGTAAGGGTTTATAGAAAGAACAAGTGCAAAAAAGGGTTCTGTTTATATGATTTATGTGAATTAGGCCTGCGTAGTTTTGAAATGATACATTTTAATATTTGTCTGGTTTTGAAGTATAATTTGGCTGGATTCTCCGACGTGGAAACGTTCGAATCCCTAAAGATTGTGCCAGATAGGGATAAGGCGTATTGGATGAGCTTAGATATGTTACAACAAAAGAAGCGAAAGAACAGACCTGCGGCAGATGCATCAATTGTGGAAGAGGCTTCAATTGACATCAATAGTGCCACTGGGGGTAAGCATGAATTGTAAAGTTTAAGCTCCTCTCATACATCTCACAAGACAGACTTAAATTACTAATCGTGCATTATATTATATGGAACATTTTTGTTGGATTTCTAGTCTTTGATATTGGAGGTCACAAACGGGATTTTGTTGGTTTGAAAAATCGAAATATGACATGCTATCTAAACAGTTTTCTGCAAGGTCTTTGGTTCACTCCGGAGTTTCGTAATGCTGTTTATAACTACGTGTATGAGCCTCGACGTCAAAACCGAAAAAGCTTGTGTTTACCCTTGCAAAAATTATTTTTACAGCAACAGGTATTAATTATTATTGCACGTTCGTACAAGTACTTTTCCAACCTTATAGTTTTTGCAATATTATAAAAAGATGTATATTTTTCTTTCACTAGTTCTCGATTCGAGATTCAATAGAGACAGATGATTTAATTAAAACATTTGGTTGGGAAGATAGAGAAACGTGGAACCAACACGATATTGAGGAGTTATGTAGTATTTTCATGGAGAATTTGACAGCAGAGTTTAAAGGGACCAATCTAGATGGGCTCATTCAGGCGTTATATTTTGGTATACAATTATACGGTTATCTACATTTACAGTAAAATGGCAGTAACTGAAGTGTTTAGTTAATATATTGATGTGTTTAACTATCGTTAAGGTACACTGGATGATTACGTCAAATGTCTTGAATGTGGTCGTGTAAGTCAACGAACTGATGACTTCCTCGTGGTACCCTTACCAATACGCAACTTTGGTAGCCTACTAGCTAATCCAACTCTGGTAAACAAAGATGACTAATGAGGATACCTGTTACTCAAACGCTGGCTATCATAACATTATATTTCTGCAGTTTACATTATACTAAACTATACAGGCAAATCTTTTTGTAGGAAGCTGCGTTGAATTCTTTCGTAGCCTATGAAGTTCTTGATGGTAACAACATGTATAACTGTAGTCAGTGTGAAAAGCCGTGTCCAGCTCATAAAGGCCTAAAGTTTAAAAGACTCCCGTACATATTGAGTATTCAATTAAAAAGATTTGAATATGATTTCATTAAGGACCGCCGACTGAAGCTAAATGATCGGTGATAAGATCATAACCATGATTTAAATATAGCCAAACATTTTTACGAAGTGGATTTTGATTATTCATTTGTAATGATTTTGCAGGGTGGCTTTTCCTGCTATACTGGATATGAACTCTTACATTGAAACTCCGTCCACGGATAGAAGTGAAAGTTTGAAAATTGATTTACTTGAACCGAAAAGTATGAAAGTTGAGGGGGGTCGTCAGTCTCATAGTAGACCGAGCATATCATTGAAAGATCTTGTGAGTTTAATTATACATAGTTGGTAGCAACAAATATTTGAATTTAGTGTGTCATGCTTATGGAACCCAATTCTGTTCATCTGAATAACTAGGAAGACGAAGGTGTAGTTCCATCAGAAGAATTAGGTGCTGTTGGAGGAGAGAAGTCGCTGAAAGATCAAATGAAGGACTTGTTAGAATCTAAAGGGCCTGAGATCTATCAACTCTCTGGCGTTATGGTTCACAGAGGTGGTATTAACAGTGGACATTATTATGCCTACATCTTAGATTTTGAGAGAGAGAAGTGGTTTCGGTGTGATGACGCAGCGGTGAGGAAGGTGAGTAAATGGAGGACTATACAGCTCCTTCTGATATGCCGGTTTATTTTATGTGAAATGTGAAGGTCATACCAAGGTCACACATGTATATGTTAGCTTTTGATCATGTATTTTCGGTTACTGTTGGTGGTATTATTATTAAGTACTAGTTTTTTAAAACTTTCTTAGGCATCTGTTGCTGACATTGAAGTCGCGTTTGGTGGTGATACCGATGAAGATAGAGAGCTAACGTCAGCCTATATGCTACTTTATCGAAGATATGATCCAAAATTAAATATTCTGCCATATTATCTGGAGGATATGCCAAAGCACATGCAGGTAATGGTTAAGTCATGTGCATACATGTTGTAAATGCTTAATATTTATATATTGGCTGACAACTGATGATTAAACCGTGTTAAACAATTCGCATTTTTACTACTAGGATATGTGGGAGGCGACAGCTCCATATGATTTTCATCAGCACGAAGAGGAAGAACTGGCCAAAAATACCGTTCGTATTTCATGTCTATACGTAGATTTGAGTTCCAATGTGCTGGTTGAGAAAGTGCTGCCAATTCCGAAGACGATGACCATGGATGAAGCTGCGCAATTCGTATTCAACGTACGGTTATGGAAATTAAATTGACATACATTTTAATTTTCTGTTAATGTTGTTACATGAGTATTTACTAATTATTGTGTTTATTATAAATGTAATTTTTAGGAATGCTACGCTAATGCTAATGTTTCATCCCTTGAACGAGGGTGCTTACGCTTGTGCCGCTATGATAAAGACCTTGGCATTGTAGAGAATAGTTTTGAAGGCTGTGAGAACATATTTATCGTTTCTGCGCTACGTCAGCGACCACCGGTTACGAAAAGTGAGGGCTTGTTTTTACAAATCCGTGGGACCGATGGTGATGGTTTTCAAGCGTACAGACATGATGGTAAAAATTAATCCTAACAATTGGCTACTCACTATCATTATTCTGCTGTATTACTTACCTTTGGCACAAAAATGTCGGAACTTCTGAAAATTTGTTTATCGTAACTGTTGAATTACATTTTTAAATTCATTAACTATTGCCGTTGTGATATATATTCTTCATTAATTTTGGTTTTTTGTAGATTTAATTTTCCGAGCTCATCTGGTTGACTGCGTCAGTGAAGAAATGTTGAGCGTGGAAGAAATTCACGTGCAGGCAGCTGAGACCGTAGGGGACCTAATGACAAAGGTCGCGCGACAGTTTAATCTTAAAGAAGGTTCAATCCTTCTTGTTGCTCATTATCTAAATCGGTATTGTTCAATTTCTGGAGATAAGTTTCCACTGACCCTCTATAAATTTGATCGCATCAATAATGTAAGCCATATTTTACATGTATATTTTAATGCATTTAATATGGTACCGTTTCAACATTACACAGACTTCATTTGTATGCTATTAGCTGTACGTTCAGCAAGGCAACGGAGAAACACTGGCAGACGTCCTTTTGGATTTTGTAGAACAGTATACAAAGGCGGAAGTTATAGAAGTTCATATACAAGCAGCAAATGGCTTGCAAGGTATTAACAACAATGTAAACTGTAATCATGCGCTCCACATTTAGAAAAATGGTTATTTTGTACAATATTCTGTGAACGTTTGTTTAGTCAAACTACCGGAAGCATCTGCAATTGCGTTAAATCATGAAGTAGGACCAGCAGGAGATGCTCCTAGCATCATTACTCCTGCCATCGGAGATGATACAAAAGCTACTAATATAAATAAGCCGTAACTGTTTACCTGACACATTGATTTAATTTAACTGATATTTCGTGCGTAAAAATTCCCTTGGATTTATTTATTTTTCATAAACAGGCAACCCACAGCTGCTACAATTGAAGCAAATGCTGAATCTGTCGCTTTCGCTAACTTGGCTGTCTTGGCCGTGAGTTATGGCTCTGGGGAACCATTTTGTCTTACACACACATTAATGAAAACTATGCTTGTCAAAAGTACTTCAATCTTCATTTGTTGTTAATATTTTTGTATTAGAACGCTGCGTCTCTTATTGAATCAACTACTACGGATGGGCATAAGTCGCGTCAACGGGAAGAACATTATATCAAGTTCACAAACTTGCTCGAGTTACCTGAAGAAAACATTTTCGGTACAATAACACTATATCATTAGGTCAATTAGTATTTCCAAGTTTCAATTACATCAAAATCATTGGATGACTTTGCATTTCCTTTCCAGCTTGTACATTGCGAATTGATGGACATACCCCATTATATGTGCTCAGTCAGCGCATTTCTCAATTAACAAATCTACCTGACGAAGATTTTGTTTTGTATAAAGTAGAAAGGAAGGAAGTCGCAGAACTGCGAAGAATGACTGAACGAATTTGCACAATAAAACCTTTCGATCGCTTATTGGTAAAGCAAGAGCACCGTTTACAAGACGGAGAATCGAGACTTGGTGTTTTCTTGTTAAATATGGGATGCATAGACAAAGTAAGTTATTTAAGTTTTTACGTGTCTAGATTGGTATTGCATTAGATTCCTTAAATAAGGTTTTTGTACTTACAGCCCTTGGAATACATTACGGAAATAGTAGTAACTTTGAAGATGAGCGTAGAAGAAGTAAAAACCGCGATATCAAAATCTTATGAAGCATTACAAAGCGATGCAAGTGCTAATACTTCACGGTAAATATCATACTTTTTGCATTAAACCACGGTTCCGGTAAGAGTTTCCTGTAAATAAATCTATGTTATCTGTATTTGATAGAATGAGGGTTCGCAAGAAGCTCAGAACAAATCCTTCTAAAATCATGCGGCCAAATACAAAGTTGCAGGATTTTTATTCTTCAGGTTCTTTGCAGTCTGGAGAAGTCTATTTTCAGGTATGTGTCGAGTGTCTACATAATTCTTATTTATACTAGCAATAACAAAGCGAACTTTTAAATTACCAGTAATTCTAATTATTTCTATTTGGTTTTCAGATCTTGGATCAACCTTGTGAGTTGACTGATAGAACCTACTGCTTAATCTATCGTCAGTGGCACCCAAGTTCTGGAGTTCTTGATGTGACTGTGGAAATTGCCATATTTCATGATCATTCTGAGTCATTAGAGGAAGTGATTTTAAAGAAGGTACTATTTTTTAAAAGATAATAAGTTCGCTATAAAACTGCTTACTTCACTGTGATTTAATGTCGGGAAATTGTGTGATTTTCCAGCTAAGGGAGTCGTTAGGCTTAGGAGATGAGATTGAGTTAGAAGCCGCAAAACCGGATGTGGGTTATCCATTTAATATTCCATCAAGGTTGATCCAAGATCTCGGTTGGTTCTCACTAAATCCTCCCGTGAAAAAATCATTGTATGTGTATAATGATGAGTTGGTGCTCTTTATAAGGTAAAGATTAACTTTAAAGAAGGATAAAAAATGATCTGGTTGTTTAATTGATTGTAAAACAATTGTTATATTGATAGAGATAAGAATGAACAACCTAAGGAATTTGATACTGATGATCTGGAAGCTTACAGACCACATAACATGCTGAAATCAATGACTGCACTTAGCGAGGAACCGGTGCGGCGTGAGCCAGGCTTGAAGTTAAACTTGGCAAAATCTCCCACAGCTCAGGACTAATATTCATGAATATGAAGTGTCTGTGCTTGTGCTGCACTGCTATGTGTTAAGTTGTTATTGATTTAGGCAGTTTATTTGCAGGTGTAATTTTAAACGAATGTTTTAATATTCTCAGATGTGAATACTATTTGTAATTGTATTGAATACCACCTTGGTACGATTATATACTTATGTTAAGAATTAACTTACATTTAAAACTATCATGCATTTTCAATCTTTGTTAGACTAGACCAACATGGGTACTTGTCGTGAATGTCCTTCTGTTTTATAAATAGATGAGGTGTTTCTTGCTGGTATGTGGTGACTTAGTTGTTGTTGCTCATTAATATTAATATAAGTAGATAAGACGTGGAAACATGAACCCCACAGTAGGATTATTGTATTTGAATTACTTGACTCAGCTATTCTCTTGCCTTTTATAGCAACCAAGCTGTTGAGGCTTCTAATTACAAGTGGAGCCATCGCAGCGGCTACGATAAGATGCATTTTAATCATTTTGAATAGGGTTCATTCACTGTGACTGTGGTGTGGTGATAGAAAAGGTTCATACCTACCTATTTGCATCGATACTGTCGTGTCGGGTCCCGGATCTAGTGCAAGTCAAATGTCTTTGTGATGTTTGGTTGTAGCTCATGCATGCACCTTACCTTAGTTTGGCAAATGACTAGTAGTAAGTTTTTACCAATCAGACAATGTCTATGCATAAGTAATGGTTAAGCATGTATTTATCATATACTACATATTAGTTATCACCACACCAGTTTATTGAAATGAATGTCTGGGTCTGGACTGGAGAGTGTTTTATCTATGGCAGTTCCCACAAAAGGCATGTAATATTTAAGCTTCTCCACTTATCCATGCGTAGTCTATTGCATTTTCTATTAAAAAATGTGAATCTTATAGTGTCATACTTTGTTTCCATAATGTCTTCCTGGTGACAGTCAGTCAGTGTTCAAAGAATCTCATCGTTCATCCATTCTTGTCACTCTGATTATTTTATGTTTCATCGAAGAAATTGAAGTATGAAGCTTGGAAACGATATTCTACTAATTTTAGGAGTTAGTTTTGTTTTTTACTTAAATTTTCTAAATGGAGGGCTCCATTGTTAGCAATTCATCAAGGTCTGCAATAATTAACTTCTTATTTTTTAAACACATTTCAATTCTCAAATGTGCACTTTTAATTATTTGTCGCAGGGAGTGTAATGGTCTGGATGTAGTAGTAGGGATTGAACATCATTATCGTTGCTACGATTGGAGTGCATCGAAAGCAGTAAGCTACTGAAATATGTATATTCCCTACTACGGTTGTTGTGTAATTAAAATTTTGAATAGAAGGACTTGCGACAAAATATTTTTTGAAAAATTGAGTAGTACTGTGAAATTGAATGGCCTTGCGAAGTACGCCAATATCTCCTCACAATATCCCCATTCATCACAATCGTCAAAGGACTTTTATCTTACGGCACTGTTTCAATAATAATACTTGGTATGTTATCAAAGAATTAATTTTCAAACTGTAGATGACAACTTTTAAAATTGGTGTTTGAACTTGCGTAGGTTTATTTTTAAATTCTTTATCCCTGTACACTCTGATCTCATCTGGTCTGGCAAGGAGTGGAAGTGGAATATACCTAGTTTCACTTGCTATCTGTGACTGTGGTAATTTGTTGGCAAATTATGCTGTCGGTGTTGCCAGAGGACATTTACTGAACTTCAACAATTATTTTATGGTGATTAACCGTTAAATTAAAGAAAAGGGTTTAGGTTGAAATGAATTTGGTAAAATAAAGCTTTATTGTATTCCTCTACAGGAAGTGGAGTGGCTCTGTCGTTTTCATGGCGTCTTCGTTGAAATATTCCAACTAATTTCAGCATGGATTGTAGTAAGCTTCACAGTGGAACGTTGCATGGCTGTTTGGTATCCAATGTGGTTTAGAAATACATCAAGGACGAACCGTGCTCGAAAAGTTATGATATGTGTATACAGTATATTATCAGTGTTTTCACTTTCCAAACTCTTTCTAACAGGTATTTTTATGAGTCGTCTTTAAATTTACATATGAATTATAGTAAATTGTATTAACTCGTTCCTCATGAGTATGTAGGGTTTGAAGGAGACAGTGTTTTCGGTTACCCTCCTTGTCACTCGAGACGGTACAAGTGGCAAGGAATGTCTTACATCAGAGTTGCAACGCAAACTTGGATACCAACCTTGCTGGTTTTCACGTTTAATTGCTTAATGTTTTACAAATTACGTACGATTAAAAAAGCAAGGAAAAAACTCACCGGTAAGTATACTTATATATTCAAGCTCAGAAAAGGACATTTTATGACGTTAAAACTTCTTCGTAAGGTATTCATTTTGATTTTAGAGTATCATCTACCTGTCAACACGTTAGCAATGCAAGACCGACATCAACGTAAACCAAGCTTCATTGTCAGACCCAGTCGAACCGCGCCGATGTTAGTCGCAGTATCGTTGGCATATCTTATCTTAGTGTTCCCCCTCGGCGCAGTTCAAACCGTTGAACTTGTTTGGAATGTACATGCAAAGGCTTCGGTTCCTGATTCAGGAGGAATCAAATTGCGGCAGCAATATATCGATTGGTAAAAAGTTTCATTTTCTTTGCTTTATTAACAGACGAATTTTAATTACTAATTTATTTTTATAAATGGCATCTTCCATCTTTATAAATTACAGGAAGAATACCAAGTTGCTACTGAAGTATATACGCTCCTTCCTTTTTGGGCTGTATCAAATTAATTTCGCTATTAATTTCTTCCTGTATTTCGCTGCGGGTGTGCAATTTAGACTACATTTGCAGTATAAAATCAAGAAACTCATCAAACGTGTTGGTCTACATTCAACTGACAGTAATAATTCTGAAGAAAGACCGGCTGCATCGTAAAATTGCTAGGTACAGTTTTGAACTACATCTTCGTAAATTCAAGAAACTCATAAATAATGTTGTGCTGCTTGGAAGCGTCATTAGTCATTTCAAATTAACGTGTTGAACCTTGCGTAAAGATTTTAAATTAATGATTTGCGTAGAGCAGTTCTCATAAGAGTGGTGTGTAAATAGCATCGCAAAACCCTTTTCATGTTTGGTTTACATGTGCAATGCTGAGGTGATAAGAATTAGGTACAATAAATGTCACAACGAAATTATATTTGAATATATGAGTACTGCATTTATTTATATACATTCTTTAAAAATTCAATCTTTCTGTAAAGAAATCATACATGAATGAGATGAGATATG
Source organism: Sinodicranocentrus sp. ZH6 (assembly GCA_027743935.1). Classification (NCBI taxonomy): domain Eukaryota; kingdom Metazoa; phylum Arthropoda; class Collembola; order Entomobryomorpha; family Entomobryidae; genus Sinodicranocentrus; species Sinodicranocentrus sp. ZH6. The sequence goes on along the minus strand of JAHZNA010002993.1, from coordinate 4,904 downwards.
TATATATATGTGTGTATGTATATATACATTAAGAGTAGAGACAACGTCTATTTCACCTAAACAAGACAACACTACACAATGACAATATATATTAATGTTTATACCTACCGGTGTCTGGACACCCTGTCCACACCTTAACTAACGTAAAATATAGACTGATCATTGGCGAAGAAGGTAGCGAAACTCGTCGCTTTTGTAACGTAAATACCTATTTTTACTCAACTGCCTTCTTACTCTTGATCAGAGTCATACACTAGTTACATCTCTGTCACTCACTACTACTTCATCACATTCTCATTTGCTTGATTTTGAAAACAACATATAACGTCGTCAGTCATTCTGTAGAACGAAAACGGTGGAAAATGTTAATATGTATGTAGCAAATAATCAATTTACAAACCGAATCCCGAGGAAACTTTCTCATGTGAAAGTTTTTTTTTCCGATCTAGCATACAAAACAGACAAACAGCTTCAGCTCAAACACTTTTGAAACTTTGAATCCATTGTTAATGGTTTACGGAAAACGACACGTATTCGAAATAAAATAAATTTTTTGCAAAACTACAAGTTTTGAAGTTCTACCAGCACAGGTTGCTAACTAACATTATTTTAACATGATAGAACATATATTCTAGTTTAGTTGTACATTTTTTGAGATGATACAAAATTAGGGTTTACAGACCTCCAATTTTTTGCGTTGTATCCAAACTTGTACACTAACCGGCGACCTAATACTGGCTCAAAAACATGGCTTTTGTAGTAGTACCTGAAACCAAGTCAAAATTAAAAAATAATCAGTAAATACATGTACGGTAGGTTAAGCAAGAATTATGAGTTTGTGTTAAAATACAGTCTCCCGGTCTTCTTTTCTATAGATTTTTGATGACAGCATTTGAATTAGAACTTTTCAATTTATGTATTTCTTGCACATGTCGTAAATAATGAATGTAGCTTACCATTTCGCTTGAGTTTCTTGTCTTTTTTCGGTGGCCTTCCGACTTTTCTCTTGGGTGGGGAGACGTGAATAATCTCATTGATTTCACCAGAGGATTTTGAATCAGTATCAGACTTGTCAGTGTAGGACACGGAATCTACATATAAAAACATACAAACACTATGAATGAGACCCAAACTTGATTTGTGTGCATTTCTAAAGGAGATCAATGTAACTTGTAATCAAATTACCTGAAGTTGATGGAGAGTCACCTTTTCGATACATAAGTGAAAACTCAACTGGATCACAATGGATATTATCCCAGTTGTAGTCTTGATGATGAGGTACGGACAATGCAGGCTGGTGACTTATTCCCAGAAGATCTCCATTCATGGAATTATTGCTAACGCAATACCCACTTCCAGGTACTCCACAAGGACAGCCGGGAGAACATTCTCCATTGTGATTGACTGCATGATGATTGTGATTACTCATGTCAAGAAGGAGAACGCCGTTATTGTTGTGACCCAGTAAACCAGAATTACTCGAGCTATGTAGATGGGATAAATGAGATGGAAGATGATTATGAGCGTGATGGTGGATATTGTGATGGTCATGGTGGATACTATTCGGCGAAGGGTGCTGATGTTGTTGCGACAAGTCAGAAATGAAGAAATCATAGCCACCTTCTTGAAAGGCATGTGATGTGTCAGTTACTGTTGGTACGTAAAAAAAATCAGCATACTAACCCTATACGATTAATTCACTCAGTATTTTACTTGATACATACATTTATGAAATGGGTGATCCATTCCTCCATGGAATCCTTCCAAAAGCTGGCCATCCCTCGTGGCACAGTATGGGTCCTCAAGGGAAGGTAAATGTGTCAGGTACTGTGGGGAAGTAGATGAAGGGGATGGTTCAGGATGGGAATTAGAATAATCTCGGCTAGTGTGGTGAATGATTGTCGTCGGGGAAGAACTTATTGAGTCTCTGGTATCATTACTTGTTGCAGTACATTTACTTGTACTTGGGTCGATAAACTCCATGATATCTGTTGGTTTTATTTTCGTCGGGGGTGGATTCATTTCACTATCCCACATACCGATATAGCACTAAAGTATAAAAAAGCGATATATATAGTGTGATATATGATCTCTTTTGGAACAACTGATGTATAGTTATGAATATTTTCTCCTCAGAAATGTAAGTTTACCTCTGAAAGCGTATTAACTGGCGTTACTGGACTAAGGGTCGCTGTCATTTTGCAATCCAACATGCTAAGCTGCGCGCAAAACGTCTGTAAACAAGTAAAACATTTGCATTTCATTTGGTGAACTTGTACTTATTCATCTTTCATAAATGGCATGCCAGTTTGTTTTCGAGAGCATCTGCCAAACCACTGTTTTCAACTTTTTCTTTATAAATTGTACATACTGTAGACGGTGGTAAAAATGCACTCATCCCCACTTTCAGTTTCCTCCTTACTAAGGAAATTCTTCAACCAAACATGCCTACATCTAAGAGCTAAAGCTGAGAACCATGTAAACCTAAATTGCAATTTACATGCAGTGCACGTTTATACTAAATGCACTTTGTGGCTACCTTAGACAAATCATGTCATGTAAAAGTAAAGTAGGCGACAATCCGAGTCTTAACGATTCCCACATGAAAAACTCAAGTACATATTGTCAAATAGCATTCAAATTACAAGTATAAATGTCAACTAATACTAAATACCAATATTTACAAAAAAATCAAACAATAAGGAGTTTTACATTTCATTCATTGAATTTTCATTGTTTGAGCACCTAATTTCAGTTTTTCTTCATTTCATATCCTTTTTGTGTCATTCTTTAAAGAGTCTGGACAGAGGGATTTTAAAAACGTAAGGTTTGTCTTTATGCAACCCGATGTTGATGTCAGCAGTAGGACAATAGTTAATGAAAAATAGCTTGCCTTAAAGTTAGTATTTTGTTTGTTTGAGTCCGTCAAATATGTTTTATCAAATTTATTTAAGCACCATGCAGTCCCACATTATCAGCTACTGAAGGATTTCATCAGTAGAAATAACTGTGATTGAAGTTATGCATGTCTACTATAGGCTTTAAGTAAATCAAAAATAACATAGGCATGATAACTTGGCATGGCATCAAAGTTATTTTTTGCTTGATTGATCTAGTGGTCACTCAAACAAACTGATTATGACTTTAAAAGACTAAAACTCACCTGTGCGTAACATTCTAAAGACCATCCCCGAAACTATAGGTCCTTATAATTGCACATGTATCATCAATAGTTTATTTATTTATTTCTTTTTAAAAAAATGAAAAATCGGAAATCACGGTAATTTGAAACTAGTCTGCAGTTAGGGTTGCTTATCCAATCACGTATAGCCCAAAAAATCATCTCTTATTTATTTCTTTGTTTTATTTTGAAACTGTTCACCTTTATCGTTTCACTGATACGAGAAGAACAATCACGTGTTCATTTTTCTTTCCATTGCAAACTCATTTGTATGCAAGTTCGAATTACTCTATGATGAGTACAGCTGAATCGGAGTTTATTTCACTTATAAAAATTCAGTAAAAACTGGACATATTTATTGGATTTTAGTTGACAACCCTGTAAATCTCAATAGTCCCCTAATTTTCATTCTGATGGCATGTTTTACTGTCAACTGAAAATGTTCGTATCGTAAGAAATTCTCCAAAAAGATAAAAGATAGAAAGATTTTGGTGTCAGGAATAAAAACACATCATGTCTCACGATACGATACACAAGTGTCCCGAAGGCAAATGTTTTAAATAAATTTCACCCAATATTTAAAGTTAATCTCTCTTTCACAATCACGATCAAACTTCAGCTTTGAAGCTAGTTGACTCAAAGGTCAGTGTGAAGCGTTTTTCACTAAATCTGTATTTTAAAGATATACTAGTAATTATTGCTATATTAATTAGCTCCTTTGATTGATGACTAGTTTTTTATTTACTTTACGACTAAAAAAATGTGTGTTCTAAATTAGTGCTCTGATAACAATTGCTGTTGAATGTCAACAGCGCTAGAATTATTTGAGAGCTCGAGACAAAATGAGGAGCACACAAATTGGAGCATCGTCTAGGTCCCCTGTTAACTCTAAAACTGGCTATTATTGTAAATCACTACGACCGTCTAGTACCATTTTTTTCTCTTGTTGCGAGCAATACTCGTTGAAGCGGAAATTGGGCTACCACATATTTGAATTTACATGTGTCCACATAAACCCAATGCATACAAACGGAGTTTTTAACTTGTACTCAACTATATTATATTATATCGTCTCATTGATTATAATACAACACCAGACTTGCTGTTTTTGGTCAATGGGTTTTGTAGAATCTGCTCTAATTGTCATCGATCACCATCATCATCCTTGTAATCACCGTGTCAATACTTGTTCCCTTAAATATCTTTATCATTATGATTCGCAATTTCTCAGGATACGAAAATGTGAACAAATGATGTGGGACGCGAAGTTTAACCATTTATGAAAGTAGCATAGTCCAAACAAATTAATGAGGTATCAAATTTCCCGAGTGATTTTTAAAGTAACCCGAAATCCTCTGCTAGTATGTATGTTTGTATATATGTGGATCGCGTTTTTTTAATTAATTTTAATCTTGCTAATCGGATTCCAGTTGTGGTGTTGCTTGAATATCATCGTCTTTACACTGGGCTGTACTTCTTTGTGGTATTTTTGTTACAGGATGCTCATAGAATCATATATATATATATACTAGTAGATCCCCATTTAAAATTAAATTGGATATAAATGCTAGAGGTGACTTTTTAAAAATGGTTGTAATTTATGTAATAAAAAAATATAGTTGCGTTATTACATGTAAAATTATCTACTCGAGGAATCCTCAAAGCACCAGTACAATGCATTCATGCATTAGGTTGAACTGTATGTAAAATTGTTGACTGGGAG
>JAHZNA010002992.1:0-36973 GCA_027743935.1 Sinodicranocentrus sp. ZH6 | reverse complement strand
CTTATAGTTCTGGTGTTATTTCTACTCAAGTTCAGACCGGATCTATTGGAACACCCCCTTACCTAATGTACGGATATTGTAGCAAAAAGGGTATGTAAAGTGTGTAAAACAAATAACCAAATGTTGATGTGCAAGACTCGGGAAGTTGGTCACGAAGTAAGTAAACGTAAACAGCATATACGTTCCATAGTACACACAAACTTTGTAATTAAACTCTATAGATTGTGGAATCATAAATCATTTTTGATGTGGGGTTTATATATTTGGAAAACACATGCCCTATTAAATAAATGAATGGTACATGTGATGGCCTAATCAACCTTTCGCTTGCCGTCTCAAAATAGAACCTTTAAGCAAAGCCTTGACTAAAATGTTGTTTTGTTTAGACATCCATTATACAAATTACTTTTTTGCTTTTGAAAGATATAAAAGTGATAAATGTTTCATCTTCCTTCTTTGCTCAAAACCTTGAGATGTGTTTAAGTGATTGGAATGTTTTGCGTCATAAAAGCACAAGAAATTGTATCTGTCTTGTGACACTGATTTCTGGGAATTGGAGTTACACATCTCTACTAAACTGTGTTTCACGAAATAGCAAATAGCCACTTCTCACGAAATTCAAATTCGTTAAAAATGAACTCACGAAGGAAGATACGTATAAGTTTGCCAGTTTTTTTTATCTTAAAGTTTCCTGGAATTACTTAAAAGAAGATGAAGAAGAGGCAATCACTCTTTGTAGATAAACTGCTTTTAGCTATACATTGCTATACTTATGCTCTACACTGCATAGACAGTACATGATCAGTTCTTTCAAACGAAAAATTTCCATCAACGAAATTGAAGAAGGCAAAATCATTTAAGGATTGAAAACGTGAGGTACACATCAATCTATAGATTCTCGGATGTGCTTTAGCGGATCGCAATTTCCCTCTCATCTTGACAGTAATAAAAGCTAATAGATATACAAGTATGATCAAATGTTGCGCAAGTCGACGATAAATTTGTACGCCTGTAAACAACAGATTATCTTATTAGGAAAATATTGTCTGATATTACGATATAAAGAAGGAACTGCGTAATGCATGTATATTTTATTTTATCATCAGGCAATAGTAGGGGCATGCGAATTCGTACATTACTAGAAGGAAAGGAAGGTGCACAATCTCACCAAAGTTGTATGGATTGAATCCATATAACTACACAGTTGACGTACACACTCGGTTCGGTTGAGCATGCATACATCCCGTAATTACGCATGTAGGTATATCTTTTGAAGTAAGGGCATCTGGAGAACGATAAAAATGTATGTTCTCGTTGTACTCATATGAATTAAGCAATTCCACTTGAACATACATGAGACAAATGGGATTAATTAGATACGAGACATATAAGATGAATAATATTGCTGTACTGCCATTTGAAATATGCCTGAGGTGTTGTGGACCGTTTTGGAGTTGTTTGCTTTGTGTGTCTGACTATATCTCATATCTTAAAGTCTGGAATGCACATTATTCATTAATAACCCCAACAAGTTTTTCCATTAACTTGTCATCATTTTTCCATCAGTAGTTCTGTTTTCTATAACACGTGACACGTGTGATATGTTGTAGAGTAAGAAAAAACAGAAAATATATAACCCATTTGTTTTGTTTTTCACTTCTCTCCCCATAACTTGATGTGACATCTGGTGTGTTAAATTACTTATGTAGAAAATCTTGGAACTCTGTGATTTACTATTTTATTGGACACATAAATGTGATAGACGCATTCCCTTTACTTTTGCACAGAAAACCGACGACCCCCAGCGAAAGAATTATCTAAAGTGCCGTCATCATCATTATACCAATGAAGATGAGTCTTGATGATCCTAAAAAACACACTTATGGTGATGACGATAATTATGATAAACGCATGTACATAAAGCCTCTGTATCCGAACACACATATATACGTAGTAGGTATTCACATCCTTCTTCCAGTTAAATAACCCAACCACATCTAGCATGTAAGTATTAGTTGTATGGAAAATTATGTAATTTTATAGTTGGTAAGTAAATAATGTACATAAGTTGTAGTTGAAAGATGAGCAGTTAAGTTACAGAGTATTTGCCGAAGGACATTAGCTGGTCCAAAGCGCATAGATGGGCTGTGTAATTATAAGAGTAACGAAGCGAATTGCTAGATTCTGTGGTAGTTAGTTAGACCATGCCACATATAAAATCATATTAGTCGATGTCTCATTCTCATACCCACGCAGTTTGTTTGGAGAATGCTCTCATATTTGCAGACTCAACTTCTTTCATAATACAATTTCATATAATGTCTATTTGCTTAAGGGTGATATAAAGTCAGAGAACAAGAACATGTTACAGGCTGTCTTGTATGTCTTGATTCTACTGGATTAATCAGCCAGGACCAAACATAAATGCCATAATGCCAAGCATATTATCATCTACGCTTTATATATTGTATATATCCCCAGAATTTGATGATAAATCGTGTAATCTGTTTTCACGAGATAAGTTTCTCCAAATGTTGATACATGTCCCTGTTAGATGACTTGTAATAGTTCAATGTGTGTTTTGTAGTTGTAATAGGCATAAGGAACTACCTCAAAACCCCTATCATGATGGTAGAGAAGAGAATCAGGTGAAGTGAAAGCTAAAACGGATTATTGATTCTCGTAAGGATATATTATTATCGTGTTTTCCTCTGGCACTGGAGTATTAGAGTTAAGTAGTGAGTGAGTGATGACTTGATGACTTAACTTGTGATGTTTTCCCTCACACTGTCTCTGTCTATGACGGTGGTCTCTGTGCCTTTTGTAGTTTCACATAGAGACGTTGATTATTATATGTGATTAGTTGATTACATGCATTTTGCAGAATGCTTGGTAGCATTCAACGAAGGTTATACGTTGGATTGTATACATCCTTATTTTTTACGCAACTGTGACAAGTGTATAGATGAAATGGTAAATATGAAATTGCAAATACTTGATGACTTTCGTGCTTTCGTATAATCAACGCTTCTCTCCAGAGTGTGCCAATGTATATTCCGTGTGCTTTCATCGTAGTCATTGTAATGTACTCGCCTCCCCATTACACTTTCAGTTGTAGTCTTTGTTTGTACTTTACTAGCTTCAAAATCGCTTTCGTCATGTCATGTCATAGAGTGAATTGACTAGCTTTCCTCTTCTCCTTATCATTTACTTTTGGTCAGCACAATAAGGTGGAAGCAGTTTTTCGTGTGGTCCGCGACTGTGTTTTTTACTTGTGGTTTTGTATTTTAGTTTGTTCTAGTTGTGTGGGTTTGCAAGGTCTGTATTCGTGATGTAGTGTGGTTGAACAGATTTTATTATTGTGACTGTGAAAAAAATCTATATCCATAAAATTACTATTTGTAAATTTTGTTCATATATCACAATACAGTGGTTGTGGATTATTATTGTGGTTTGCAGAAACGGCAGAAAAGCTGGACGGGAAGCAGGACTGTGTGAAGCCGACAGCCCCTGTGTTATGGGCCGTACGAAGACGAATAGCACGTATGAGAGCACATTTCATTTGTCTGATTTTTATTGTTTAGGATTTTATACCCTCCAAAAATGCACACTGTTGTTCATAGCCTGCTTTGGCTGGAACTCGGTGGTAAGCTCTGGTATGAAAAAAATTGCGTCGCAAGTTCACTAGCCTAAAAAGAAGGGTAGCGAAATGGAAAAACACAAACAAGGAATGAATACTGAACTGGAAGATGCGAAAGAAAATACATGGCTATTACGGGTTTTATAGCATCCGACCTGCTATTTCTCTTGATTCCTGCTACATAGCCCGTATATACAATGGCCATTAATCGACGTTGGCATTTTGATAGCCCCAAGTAGGTTTCCTACTGATTTCTCCTAATATATTTGCCATGATGATTATTATTATTATGAAGCCCTTTTCTCAGATAGCCTATGTTCATATCTAGTTTTATTTTATACTCCTACATTGGCATTTACTTCTACTTCCGTCGTCTATCCTTTCCCCTTATTTCCCAACAAGAGTCGCTTCATGTTTTGCTGGATTCACTTGTATATTATTGCATATAGAAGTTTGTGTATGAGTTATACACGAAATCCATACAAATTATTTTCCTTCCTTCCTGTTGCGAAATTGTATAAAGAGACTAAATAGAAGCTGAAGAGTGGCAAGTTTTCTCAGCATTGAGTCTGCTTGCTGACGATCGCTTTTATGAAAGAGAGCAATCTCCCGTGAGATTGTTTCAAGCGCTCTTTCTTGCCGCAGTCAGGGTACACTTTCTTTTTAGCGATATTTATGTATTTTCCTTCTCTTGAGATCAATCCACATCATTCATAGGACTGCTCCATACATTTGATATGTGATACTATTTGGAGGAAGTTGAAACAGCCTGCCCAACTCCTAAGCACGCATGCATCTATAAAATAGCGGAACGATAGGGAAGGAAGCGAATCTACTTGTGGTAGTTTTACCACATTATGGATTTCAAGATAATCACTTTGTGTGGAATTGTGCGCTTTTTCTTCCTTTTTCTTTGTGTGAAAGTATAACCACATACTTTCACTCCATTCGTTTATACTTGCTATCAATCTTATTTCTATTCCTCTCTGTTCCCTTCCTGATATATTCCACAGTTGTGTTATTATGATGTGATAGGATGTGTAGTCAAGTCTTTTCTCAGGAGAAGTGTAATAGTAGTAGTCACCCGAGAAAGCTGAACAGAGAGTAGAGCTTACCAATAATAGGATATTAGGAGACGTGGTGTATGTATTCGTGTAAGGTTTTAAGCCTTTCTCATGTTTCTAGTTTAACGTCTCTGACAAGAGTACTTAAACAGGTTCTGTTATTGTATGTTATGGCGGCACGGTGTGTACCTAGCGTTTTAACATTTCCCTTTCATAATATATCGGGCTTAGTCATTTCCCAGCGGTGATTGAAGCACGGTGCATGGTGGCTTGTTCTAACTCAACAGGATCGTTTTTGTTAGCTCGGTACAAAGTTTTTAGGTGAAAGTTTTATCGGTGAACTTGCTTCATATTCTCGACACTTTGGCAGACGACAACTGTTAGGAGCTCTTCTCTCAAAAATTATGCGTATTTAGGCTGGTCGGAGTGTTTCAAAGGACTTCAAATTACAAGTTTTTGTATCTTGTGCAGCTCCGCTATCTTAAATTTGTTCGTTACTAAAGAGCTCGTTATTGTCCAAAAAAAAGTTTAATCCCCTCCAGGTGAGCTGATTTAAATGAAGGCACCTTTGTTGAAGATTCAAAATAACTGCTTTATTATCTCTCTCCTATGAATGTAAAACTTGCTAAAATATTCGAGCCAATTTATTTGCAGTAGGGAAATTATAAATTGAAATAGGTAGAGATTGTAATTGTAGTAGTTTGCATAATTACCGTCTCTACGTTGTGCATCCACTGATGGGAAAGAACTCGTTACTGGTAAAGAATTGCTACCAGTGGCGCTTTCCCTTAACTAGCTTCGGATCATGTGGTCAACAACAGGTATGCTAATATTTACACTCATTACTTTACGTCCTACGTGCATTGTGTGTTTGCAGAATCCAACTTGAACACGAAAAGCCAGAGCGAACTTCTTGTGTACAAGGAAAGGAACGGAAATAACTGAAATGGGAAACGTGAAAACACGTCCTATATCTAACAGAGAGTTTCCTCCTAAATGATCGATCTTGAATCTTGCCAAGTTTAGATTCAGGTCGATTAATCTTATGTTGGGGTTACACCTCACTTGAGCTGTAGTAAAATGCCTGGTTTTTCCCATACGCATAAAACTTTTCTATTTTGTCGGCGGCACTCTTTCCTTAAAACAAGTAGAAGTAGAACGAAAGACACTAGTTTAAAGTCGGTGAGAGGGGAATCCCAGGAATGCTAACAAGGATTGGGAAAAGGAACTTTTTAGAGAGTGAAAGCAGCCCTAGGACAAGTTTTGTTGAAAGTTGTTCGAAGACGGGATTTTTGTCAGAATATGTGATGGGAATGGGAATGATGACATGCTGTCGGCAGGGATGTATTTAAGTATGCGTCCCTCACACTTCTGAATTCTTCAAATCTATAATCAATGACGGTTGCTTGGTGGTTGTTGTCGTATATGATACTATATTTTTGGATGTATGTTCTTACAGTTCGTACCTATAATCATTATACTGATGAAGGAATGCCTTCTGCGTAACTTCCGAATGGAACAGTGACACGATATGAGGAACAAGTCGGTATGGCATACACGCGTTGCAGAATACCTACATATGAATTTACTGCATATGTTCTCCCATTGAAGATTTCCTTACATATTTTTAAAATGGATGTTTGAATTCGGAGCAGGAGGTCGTGCAAATGAGAAATGCACACTTGCTCACAAGAAGGGCTGCTCTGCTGCATGGGAGATTGTTATGAATTGGATATTTTTTTGTTTCTCTTCAACATGTAGTATACCCATACACGTATGCGTGTATACACGATACTACGAAAGATATTCGTTTGCTTAGTACAAGTTAATTTTTTTGTTATAGTTATGTTATGGTTATAACTGGTCCTGTATCTCAAGCCATGTAGTCGAAAATAAACTTGCACATCTTGAGCTCTTCGTCATGTAGCAATAATCTTCTTTATGTTTGTTCGAAGGACTAAAGTTATTCCTTTATTCGTACGTGTGAGAAGGATATGTACGCAAAATTCCATCATCGTATTCCGTCAGAAAAGATGAGGATATTTTTCTCTCTTTAAGTGGATGTCTGTTCTCCTCTGATGTCCAAAAGGCGAGAAGAATTTCATGGAAAGTAGATGTTCATGTTGTTGGAGCTGTGAGCAGCAATTTTTAAATCCTTACTGATCTGCGTACGCTTCACTTCTTTATATACGAAAAACATTTTTTGGACAAGCACTTTCCTATATATGTATTTCTATCATACAGATTCCATACAATCTTTTGAGAAAAGTGAAGTGATAGACCCTGCACGAAAGGAAGGAAAGAGTAACTTGATTATTCCAAATTCCAACAACACCATGTAGCCTTTTAGTTTGACAAATCTGTCTACATTTTGCTCTGTCAGCATGATATGCAGTGCTCCTTTTTGCATTCAGTTTGTGAACCATGCCGTGCAACATTAAATATTCCGTTTTGCTTCCAGCTTATACGCCATATTCAAAGAGATTCTTTTTGTGAATCTAGGGATTGCAACTTCTGCTTGTCATCAGATGGTGTTACCGCGTCGTCAAACGAAAAATCGAAAGAGTCAGCATTCTAGTTTTCTGTTTCCGCTTGGTGCAAAAATGGCGTGAAATCCTTTGAGTCGGACAGTGAATACTGAACCTTTTGTAAAATCAAATTGAAATTTGAACGTTGCCTTGTTCTTATCTAGAAGGATTGTGTTGGATGATTGTGTAACAGTTTTTGATGGAAAATGATGGCAGTTTTCTCTCTTTGTGTTGCCGCTCATTGTGTTTTCAGCTGGAAAATGTGCTCATGGTCAACAACTGCATTGTCGGGAGGGAGTGCTTTCCCCTAGGGTGATGGACTGAATGTACAAAATCTATAATTTGAGATGACTTTTTCCCACACTGACTAGTGTAAGTTGCAATAACTCCAGGGAATTTAGGCAGATAAAAGGAGGAGCGCGAGTATAGTTGCAACTTGAGAAAGACAGTAGGAAATGAACTACTTCCTTATATGTATTTTAATAATCCCCTCCTGTTCGTGACTGCCTTAGAAGTCTTTTACTTTTGATCCGTTAAGTTATATGAGTGCCTTTTATGTGCAATATGGATAGCCAACGTAATTTTGAGAATGTGATGTTGATGAAAGTCACGCAATTGGTCACATTGGGTATATAAAAGAGACATGCGATATGATGATCTCATAACATTAAGCAACTGGGGTGTAGCCAACAGGCCGTGTCTCAAGAGTTGAATTAATTTAATAAAACTTCAATAAGGTTAGCCCTTTAACGAAATGAAACTTGGAGTGATATCGAGATAAAAGGGAAAGTTTGGTAACAGTGGGAGATAGTAATATGGGCTGGAGGTGAAAGAGTGGATGGCGTGTGATGCGCTTCCACTTCATATCATTACATATGTGCATATATGCATGCATGGGTGGACGAGCATTTCTAGTACAGTCGTTCTCATTCTCATCATTAGTTTTCGGTCGGACTGAGGAACAAGGGGAAAGGTGAGTTGCAATAATAAAGACTACTTGGGCAATTGTGGCTTTTTCTTTGCCTCGTCACTTCTTTTCAAATAAGTGTGTTTGTTTTTAGCTATTGGGCGAATATGAGTTTTGCTGTGTTCTCTCAGTTGAAGTAATAAAACAAAGGAACGGGAAATCGTGTTTACAAAAATAGGTATTTCCTCCCTGTTATTATCTCTTCAAGAAAGGACAGGACGTGGTAGAAGGAAAAAGTAGGGGAGTTGGAGGTAGGAATTAGTGCGAACCAAGTCATTCGGGTTACCGCAAAGGAACTACATGGGTTGTTTTAAATCATGAAAATGTGTTGCTTGCTAAGCCTTTGGGATTTCCAAGAAAGCGAGGAGGAAAGAGTTGTAATGACATTTTACAGTGTGTACCAAACCGCTTCGTTAGCAAATACGTATGTAGTTTTACCATAAGAGAAAGTAAATAAGAAAGGTATTCTAGTTGTGATACACGCTGAAGCTTGGTGAAAAGTGCAAAACACATTTTGGCAAAAGAGAAATTTCCGCTGCTTTTTGGTACCCACTTTTAAACGCATACCATCTGCATTCATTTAGCAGCTCAGCTCATAGAGCCGTAAGCTTGTCTTCAAGTGCTCAGCTAAAAGAATTCACGTATTTGTGAAAAAATTTACTTTCTCACGTGCCCAAGTGAGCAAGAAAATTATTAAATGGGATGAACGCCGCGGTTGAAAAGAAATAGTTTCTCTCTGTTCGCAGTACAGATAATAGGAAATTAAATTTCATTACTAGCATTCCGGCTAAGGATTCCGATTCCCAGTATTTATTCTCTATAATATCTGGTGTCGGTTGGAAGCAAAAATGTTTCTGACATGGCCATCCTCTTATCGTGCGATTTCCGACAACTATTGAACACAAGGGTTGTCACATCATCTAGAACTAACACCAATTTCATGATGAAATAGTGTATATGAAAGCTATACCACTCTTTAGAACGAATGAGCGAGCAAGGACAATGAAAGCGAGTGTTATTAAAGCAATTGAAGCGTGAGTGTGTTGACACAAGAGGGAATATAACAAAAGAAAATGATTGGAGAAAGTTGGGAGAAATCGATGTCGGATCAGCATATCTCAAGCACAGGTGTGCAACAAATGGACGTTCTCTTGATATGAAGCTATTTGTCTTTAGGGGAAACGTATTGAAACAATACAGGCACACTTATTTATCGCTTTATTATTTCCTCGGAGTAGTTTAGTTTAATATACAAAGGCTTGTGACATGCGTGTACTTTCCAAAAACAAACTTGTCTCTGTTGATGTCAAATTTGTGGAAATTTCTCTTTGAGTTTCTATCTTTGACATTTAAATTCATGTCTACCATGAATGAGGAAGGAAGTGAGAGTTTGTCAGAAAATATTTCTCCATGGAACTGTTTATTTTAGATTGTGAGTGCTTAGTGCTTTCCCTAGTGGTAAGCGAGTGTGGGTCGTTTTCCATTACCGCTTCTCTCTCTTTACTTCTGTATCTGTTGGTTTTCTTAAACTTGAGTGAGCACCCCACTCACCGAGAGAGAGAGTAGAAGCAATTGTCCTATTACGTATGATGATGACGGGGCTCTGAAATGCAAAAGGAAAAAGTGATGAGATTCGTAGCTTGTTTACTTCAAGTGTGTGATTCAGTTGAAATCCCTAAAACCGGAATCCAAATTTGAAAGAGGCACTTGGCCCACTTGTTCCACTGTCTTTCTTTTCCTAGACCCCTATTGTCATCTGTGTTTCCTTTGATGAATGACATATCTTACGGTCTGTTGGAAAATTTTAAATGCGAGCTTCAGCTTGTGTATATGTTATGCTTGGATATAAAGGCAAGGGTGGAGTACAACAGGAAACAGGACACTTCCTCAAAGACTAACAATTTCTGTCTCTGTTTTGCGCCATCCTTCCTGTTAGTTTGCACACTCCATTTCTGGCTTTGTTGTCCTTTCAAGCTTAAGGACTTTTTTCTGATTTTTTACTAAAACTCTTGCTTCTTCTAATTTTGTAAGTTTAGAGCTTTCCTACTCCATCCAGCTGCTTGTATTTC
Organism: Sinodicranocentrus sp. ZH6; assembly: GCA_027743935.1. Lineage (NCBI taxonomy): Eukaryota > Metazoa > Arthropoda > Collembola > Entomobryomorpha > Entomobryidae > Sinodicranocentrus > Sinodicranocentrus sp. ZH6. The sequence continues at coordinate 26,705 of JAHZNA010002992.1, read as the reverse complement.
ACTAAACTTCCGGAATAATTTCCCATGCAGGCTTCTTTCCCACCGTTTTTGAGAAAAGAGTAAAACCTCTCCTGTTATCTAACAAGCAGATGGAGGAAGTTCTAGAAAATTATGAGTTCAACAAAAGGATACACCAGATTACTAAAACAAAGCTTGTGTCGACTTTTATTCTGTTTTGATAAAGTTACATGTATAAAACTTTAGATAAAAGTGTTTTAATAAAATGTCTCATGACTCATATGAAGTGGATGATTTTGTCATTTACCTTGCTCTCATGCATACAAATATTCCATCGTATATTACCTGGCTAGCACTCACCCCTTTCATCCTGTAATTCAATTATATACGAATGAAGCACACTAATTTTCTATGGGAGACGTACCTAATATTGTATATAGCTCTGAGGATGCTTTTACTGATGATGATAGGGATCACTTGTAGTGTGTTAGATTTAAGAGTTATGTACTTTGCAATAAGCATGAAATGACATGAAATGTGTTCAAGTTTCCTGTGAAAATTTACCTAATTCACTATGTAAACTTGCCTTGTCAAATACACAAGAAGAATATAATTTTATTTTACTAGATAGGGCACGGGGTGTGGGTGAAAATGATGATAGAATATGAAGGAGGTGGAGAGCATCCTGCGGAGAGAATATGGAGTTGCACTATAATGTTCATAAATGTTGGAGTTGGTTTGCTTTTTGGCTTTTTTATGTATGTTTGCATCATCATCAGCGTGCGAACCTTGCTAATGTGATGTACTGGTTAGTTTACATATTATGACAGAAAAGCTGAAATGTGTGCAATATTCCACATAGGGCACAATTCACTGACTCACTTTCTGTCAGTCTGTTTGTAGTAGTTTTTTGAGGTGGTTAGTGGGAAAGTGAAGCAGAGGCAAACAGGCGGAATCTAAACACAGCTCAAACTGTGTGGTCCCATGTTGTACGTTAGGGAAAACATTATTAGTTATTATTATTAGGCAACTGTGCAGCTGCATAAAAAACATTTTAGAAATAAAACAACAAAATGGCTAAATATTATATGCATCATGTGGAAAAGCTACTACTGTAGCGTTTTTGCAATAGTTCTTATGAATAATACGCATGTATCCTTCCGTTTGGATTTTCTGTCGGTAAAAATGTGTAACCGAGAGAAAGAACCCTTTTTACGTATGAATGAGGTTCACTGCTTCGTTTTGTATGTTCGCTCATGTGGATTCATGTAATGTGCCATGTTGGAGGAAAAAGAAATTTTGTAACTTGGCGATGATGTGCTATGTTGTACGTACAATCGGACGGAGGAAACACTCACTGCCACTGACTGTGAGAACTACTATTTCATATGTGTGTAGGTAGGCCTGCTGCACTGCATTTGTGTGTGTGTCACAGTCAGCCAACGATGATGCTATATGATGATGATGCACGAATCGTTATAACTACAACAACGGCTTCGTCGGACGTTACACACGACACGATGGTACTTTCTTACAACCTGCAAGTTTCTCTGGAGGCAACGGTGCAATGGTGACTTTTAGTCGACCATACCACCTTAAAAAGTAGCAGTAACTGTTTTGAGGTCTGAGGAATAGGCCAGATTCGGATTCTTTGTTGGGTTATAAGGTTCTCCAACGGTGCTCTTAACCAGGTTCTCAATTACCCACTATAGTAAACCTGGCAGCACAAAAGAAGCCTAGCAATTGGGTGCTGTACAGGTTGATTGAAATTACTTACACTCTTTTGTCACATCATCATTATCGCAACTAGTCAACTGTAAAACGAATATATACATTAGCTACAATTTTAAAGAACATGCTTCATTGTTAAATATGTACTTTGTAAGACTATTTTATGAGAAAAATTATTGATTCCGACACATTTTGTTTCTTCTAATTTCCAACAGGGTTGCCTTTGAGGGACATGGAGGAGTTGAGGAGTGAGGATGTAGACGAGAAATATGATGCTGAAAGTGCGAGAATAGAAGCATGGTTGGATGAACATCCAGATTTCTCGAATGATTATTTCATCAGGTTTGTCTCATTTTCTTTACAATTTTCGTTCTCTACCCCATCCATCAAAGTCAGGTAGATGATTTACTTGTCAAAAGTTTTGATTAGTTAGTAAGTCATATTATTAGCTTTACTCTTTTGAGAAACGAGTGCGTTGTGTTTCCTCTTCTTCCTCGACAAAATGACAGACAATTACTAAACGTTCACTGAACCTTTGCATATATTACAAATTGGAAAATTGTTTATACTAATGACAAGTGGGGAAAGGAAAAGATGGGATTGACGTAAAATGGAAATTTTTCTTTGGACCTAATTGGGGTAATGTGATACATACTCTTTTACTTAACTCACTGACGTCTGTCTGGGTGGGTCTGAATAACTTGAAGGATGGAGCTGTTGTTGGCTGAATTCTGAATATAGCTTGACCTTTTCTGTAAACGTTTAGGCTGACTTCTCATTCACGATTATAATCAACATTCGATAGATGTATAATTATACAGTATCGATTCTCATCATTATACTGTTCACTGTTCCATATTCAAAAGGTGATTTTTGTCATATTGCGATTATAAATACAGAAAAGGGACCCGTTCCCTGGTGGACAATTGGCTTTTCGCCCATTCCATCAGTCAGCCACTGTGCATTGGGCCATCATCACTATCTGGGAATGGAGGAGTTGTTACAACGCTGGTAGCTGCTACCGGAACAATTGCCGCATCCACTGTCACCGTTGTTCATAGCACGAGCACTAACGACATTTCCACACAGCAACAGCCACAAGTATGTAATAATGTCCCGTTTCCTATTCTGTATATAGCACTAATCCACTTAGCGTTAATCCACAGGCTTTTTTCCTGGACTGCAACAAAAATGGTTAAGTTGATGCATGTGTATGAGGAGAAAAATGTATATACATATGCAGTATCTAGTTGCCTGGCGGTGCTTTCATGCCACATCCCATGAATTATGGAGGGGCATATTGTAAAAGCACAGAACTATCTGGCACTTTTTAGTAGACTCAAAACGCTTATCATAAACTAAAGAAGTAATCAGGATAATTGTCTGCCCCACTGCTCCAAGGGATGTCACAACGTGATTGATTTTTTCTGACAGAGCAATTCATCAAGAAACACAACAGGAAGTTCTGGCGCAACTACTCCCGTTCGGAAAATATCCGCGCAGGAGTTTGAAAAAGGAGGATTGGTGAAGCCAATGGTGACAACTTCACTAGATGGGACGCCAACTTTCCTGAGTCCTCCAACCCCTGTGGGCTCGAGATGTAGTCTTGTAGATAGAAAATCACGCGAAGAATTACAAGTATGTGGGAGTTTTTCATTACATTTAATTCAAAACATCCCTCCGCACTCATGTTAATAGCGGTATCACATTTATTCTCCTCCACCTCCTCCCTTTCTCTTACCCTGGCTGGATTATTATTGGACGATATATATGCATGTACTGTACAATGGTTCACCGCGTGTGGGAACACAAATAACACCCAGTCATTGAAGCACAACAACTCACAACTGTACGTTATGGCTTTCCACTTGAAAGGGCTCATAGTAACTTTGGTTTGGAATTTTTATTATGGCAATTTTATGGCGTAGCGGCACTTTATCTTGGGAAAAAGCTGGTGCCGCAGTTGTACAGTAAAAAACACGAATGATACAGAGATACTGAATGCATGATGAGCATCATCATCCACATCATTACTGTGGTCCTCCTTCATTTCAGAAACATTTCAGTAATTCAGTGTTCATAAAACATTGCGCCTCGCGGCTTGACCTTTTTCTGCACATACACAACAAAGAGAAGCATTGAAACGGATTTTATTTCATTTCACAAATAAAACCTTTGGTTAATGTTGTGTATTTTTTGTCTTTACTACAGTCATTGGACGAAAAGGAACTTGTATTCGAGTTGGCCAAAGATATTTGTGATGAGCTGGATACGCGGGTACTGACGCTAAAAATCCTTCAACATGTTGGTGTCCTCGTTTCCGCTGACAGAGCATCCTTGTTTACAGTGCAGGTGAGGAGAACACTCAAAATAGAAACAAGCAATCATCTCGAAATGAGTAGAATGACAGAAGCTATTTGCGTAATTAATTTTTCATGACCGTGTCAACAAGTATCTGTGGCATAGGGGGCTGGGGGCTTTTCTATATATATATGTACATTTGTCTTGAAAGGGGTATGAACCTTGAAAGAGGTGACGGACTAATTCCCTTAAGTGTATCACGCCTTGTAATATATTAGATCAAAAGGTTCATTTATGACACGTGACTTTTCTGGGCCACAGACCTTGCCAAGTAGTGCTATCGTTTTGAAGGATATTCTTCAGCAATATGGCTTGAATGACGATTAATTAATACTGAAAGCTGTTAGATGAAGCGAAGAGCTGGAGCACAAGCTTTTTGTGATACGTTAATGGTTTCTTTATTTTTTTCCAGGGAAAGAAATGTTGCATTCGATATCTTGTCTCGAGTTTATTTGACGTCTCATCTCAAAGCACTCTGGAAGATATGGAGAAAAAGGAAGAGATACGGATCCCATGGGGCTCAGGAATCGTAGGATATGTGGCGGAAAGTGGTGTCACTGTAAATATCCCTGACGCTTATCAAGTAAGTGAGTGAGTGTTGCCAGTTGGAAATGGGAAAATAGGGGGAAAATTGGCTTCATGAATGAGCTTTTTTCCAAGTTGATAACACATTGAGAAAGAGCATACGGGACAGCTAGTCAGAGTAAATTTTATTTCAGGATGACAGATTCAATCAAGAAGTGGATGCGAAAACCGGATACAAAACGAGATCTCTACTCTGTATGGCGATCCGAGATAAACGAGGAGATTGTCTTGGAGTAGCACAGGTACATATAAAGCTTAAAGGAATATATAAGAGATTATATATATTGGATTTTGCTTAAATTTTGGATTATAACAGTGAGTGAGTGGTAGACTTTTCCATTCCACTCGTCATGGTTGTCTTTTTCCTGTTGGTTTGTGGGATTTTGGTCGTGGGAAAGTGGGAATTGTCGCGTTTCACTAAAGGCTCAAGCTATTCTTTTTACTTCCCTTTTTATACAGGTTATAAATAAACGAAATGGGTTGGCGTTCACTAAGCGAGATGAAGTTGTTTTTCATAACTACTTACAATTCTGTGCCATCGGACTGGGAAATGCGCAACTGTATCAGCAGAGCCAACTAGAAAATAAGAGAAATCAGGTAAAACCAACGCTAGAAGCGGACTCAATTTTGTCACATCTTTTTCATCTTGTCACATCTGAAGGGAAATATGCACATCTTTTCGTATGACAATGTATCTTACAAAATAAATCTCTCAGCTAGCAACAGTCAACTCACTCTCGCTGTCAAAGTGATATGCTTTTATGACATGGAAAACTACCCGTGTGCAGTGCAATCTCTACATCGTCATGTATATTGAACACAATGTGTATTGTATTTTGTTGCTACTGTTTGGAACGGATGTGCATATTATGATCTTCTTGACAGTTTCTTGTTTTCCTAACAATACATCATGATGGATTGTTTGTTAGCTTCTATCCCGCTGGATGTATGACGCAAAATAATTTTTTCTCTCTCTTTTTTCCAATAATATCCAGGTTTTACTCGACTTGGCGAGAATGTTATTTGAAGAACAAAGTACGATCGAACATATGGTATACCGGATTCTGACGCATACACTTTCTTTAATGCAGTGCCAAAGAGCCCAGGTATAAGATGGGAAAATGACTACTTTTATGTTGCCCTCTTTGTAGCTGTCTAGTAAATGCTGGTATGAATGGGTTAAAGGGAAAAGAACGGCTTTTTTTGCTGGAGAAAGAGAGATCATAACATGAACTTGTATGATCCTTTATGACAACATGGCTGTTTGAATAGGTTTTACTAGTCCATGAAGCATCAAAAGGAACCTTTAGCAGAGTTTTTGATCTTGATTCTAATGATCTGGAGGAGGGAGACGCTGATGCTCGAAGAAGTCCGTTTGAAGGCCGGTTTCCGATTATTGTCGGGATCAGTGGATACGTGGCAACAACCGGAGAGGTGGGTATTATTAAGCCTTAAAAATGAATTTCATTATTATGACTGATGATGTTGAGATGCAGCTTTATATTATGTAGTATTTCGTGAACGTCTTGATGTTTACTGAGCTGCTTGAAATGTGATAAAATCCGCGCTGAGCTCCTTTATTCATTTATTTATGTGTGTGTGTGTGCTTTGTACCTATTGCAGACAGTTAATATTAGCAACGTTTACGAGGATTCCAGATTTGATCCTGCCGTGGATGCTGGCTCTGACTTTTATCATAAAAACATTTTGTGTATGCCCATAAAAAACTCTGATGGGAAGATCATTGGTGTCATTCAGGTATTGTATAGATGTGCTTTCCTTTTTTCTCGTGTATTCATCGTGAAACGTAAATGGGAGTTTTTGATGGGATTTTATGGTTCGTACGTGTCTCTTTCATAAAGCTTATCAACAAGTTTGATGGTTTACCTTTCTCCACGAGTGATGAAAACTTTCTCGAGGCGTTTGCAATATTTTGTGGAATGGGAATTCACAACACACGGATGTAATTTGGTGCACATAAAATTCATTTCTATGGATGATAGTTTTCTGTTTTTCCAAGATCTTATTTCCATGATATATATATATATATATGTATTGCAGGTATGAAAAAGCAATAACAGCTATGGCAAAACAAAGAGTCACGTTGGAAGTGCTAAGTTACCACGCTTCAGCGCCCTTGGACGAGGCTGTTGTTTTGAGTGTAAGTTGGCATTCGTGTAAATTTTAAAACCTACTGAATTTATTATTTCTTTGACGGATTGAATTTTTCTTCAGACTGCCATTATTCCATCTGCTCAACACTACCGACTCCATGCGTTTGACTTTGATGATGAGGCGATGACGGACGACGATACCTACAAAGTATGCACATTTCAATTTTGTTAACTTGCACATGTGGTGCATTTAAAATCGTATTTGCTAAGTGTTTTCGCTAGCGAAACTTGTCCTTTCTTTCAATGTTCAGGCTTGCCTGAGGATGTTTTTGGATCTGGATTTGGTGAAAAGATTCAATATCGAGTATGATGTCTTGTGTCGATGGCTGCTCTCTGTGAAGAAGAATTACCGTAAAGTTTTGTATCACAACTGGCGTCATTCCTTCAATGTGTCGCAAATGATGTTTGCAGTTTTGACGGTACACTGACTCAGCATGTATTTGAAAGCTCCTGTACTGGCATGTTGTATGATCTTAAAATTTAAATCATTATCAAATTTCAGACTACTAAATTGTGGCAAGTGTTAGGCGATATAGAATGCCTAGGGCTTATTATAGCATGTCTCAGTCATGATTTGGACCACAGAGGCACCAATAACTCATTTCAAATCAAGTAAGAATCTGCAATGAAAAATATTCACACGAAGCATATTATTATAAAACGAAACGATCCAACTTAAATGAGACTCAAACTTGCAGGGCATCTTCTGCTTTGGCACAGTTGTATTCAACGTCGACAATGGAGCGACATCACTTTGACCAGGCTCTCATGATTCTTAATAGTCAGGTATGCTGACTGGCGCAATGGATCATTGTACTAATTTGAATATGTACCTATGTGAAATTATTCGAGTTCACAGAGGCGTGTATTTTGTTATCTGTAGGGTAACCAAATTCTTAGTCATTTATCTTCCGATGAATATTCCCGTGTGATTAGAGTAGTTGAGGATGCTATTATAGCGACGGATCTCGCAGTATATTTCAAGTAAGTTTTCATGATGAACGTTTAGAGCTTTTAAGAATGAAATTTCATGATGACCTTTGTAATCTAGACAAGGATATATAATATCCGTAAGGCTGTTCATGTAGTTGAATTGAGCTGTATTCTATCAGATTGAGATAGGCTTTTGAGTAAGATATAATATCTTACTTGAGCTGATTTCTCTGATTTTAAACCTCTTCTTATACATCATAGCCTTACAACCGTGGTAGTTTAAGTTTTCAATCTGAAATCCCTAATGAACCAAGCTTAGCTTTGCTTGGAATTTCCATTTTATATGTGAAATAGAAAGGTTTATTGGACTAATTACATTATATCCAGGAATAGAGGAGCGTTTATGGAATTAGTTGATAATGAATCATACGACTGGACGCGAGACGATCATAGGGACTTGCTACGAGGAATGTTGATGACAGCTTGCGACCTAGCTGCCATCACGAAACCATGGGATGTTGAGCGTCGAATTGCAGAACTTGTGGCTAGCGAGTTTTTTGAGCAAGGAGACTTGGAGAAACAAACGCTTAACATTGTACCTATTGTAAGTTCTCGCTCAGCATGTGTGTGAGAGCAATGCTCGGCGTGTAAATTTGAATAATTATGGAGTTAATTTTCATTTGCATATTTATACTTTAGGACATGATGAATCGGGAGAAGAAGGATCAGTTGCCCGCTATGCAAGTTGCCTTTATTGACTCGATATGCGCTCCAGTGTATGAAGTAAGGGAGCAAACTTGACATTAAATAGAATAAAAATTTTCAGACAGTGTTTTCAGAAGCAAAATTTCTCAACTCATGAATCTTGTTTACAGGTGTTTGCCAAACTTTCCCCTAAACTCTCGCCATTATTAGAAGGGGTACAAATAAATCGTCACAACTGGATTCAAATCATTTCTCAGGGGTCTGAAAATGGCCAATCTCATTAGAAAAGAAAAAGTCGTTGTGATTTGCTTATTTTTATCCTATTGATAGTAAACTGTAAAGTCTGAACTCGCTTCATTCAAATGAAAAAGCAATTTGTAAATCGTGGTTCGTGTACCTGGCATATCATGCATTTATCATCCGTACAGCTTTATACTTCTCTTTATTTGACATGTCGTCTCCATCCGTATCGTTCATTACAATAATCTTTCTAGTAATTTGTTAACGTGTGGCTCCGACAATGTAGGTATGCACCTTTAATGTGCTTAAGTAGTAGACTCAGGGGGTCAGTAACATGAGCCGTTATTCTAGAATAGTCGGATATTATCTCAGGGTCATAAGGACAAACATTATAAATATGGGTGGATTTCCAGCCAACTCTGTTAGACACATTCTGGATCGGGAACATAGCTAAACAGTTTGGTAAGTTGGTGTCCTTGAATTATTCGAGTATTCAGACGTATCAGTGTGTGCGATGGGATGAGCAGGGAAACCATCATTAATACACTTGTGGAAAAATTCTGAATTTATCGAAAAAAATATTTGGAAATATTGACGAGTTTTTTTGTCGTTTCTTTCTGCAAATGTAGATTCCATCAAGATGAAGTTGTTCCTCGTAGTGTTGGTGTCCGTGTGTCTACCCGGGTTCGTGCCTGGAATCCTGGGAGTAGATTATGGAGTTTCGTATCCGTCGTACAATCCATCATATCCATCATATTCTCCACCCGCGTATAGTTCACCTCCGTATTATAGCCCACCTAGTTATCAGCCATCTTATTCGTATTCACCACCAGCGTATACACCACCTTATCAGCCAGCTTATTCTCCTCCAACTTATTATGAAACTTATGACACCCAAGTAGATGTAAGTGAGGATTTCATTATTCATTATCAATTAATTCAACGTGCTTGTGGAAAAAAAAATATTTAGATACATGATCATGAAACTTTCAATCTATGTATAATCGATATTTTGTTGATTTTAACTTTCAGTATAAAGAAGCTAACCAAACTAGACATTGTGGAATTCTTCCCACCGTCCATCATAATTACGGTTATGCTAGGGACCGCGTTTCTTTCGGGGAATACCCATGGCAAGTACAGATTTTGGATAACTACAACAACTATAAGTGTGCTGGAGCTTTGATCAGCCCGAGACACGTCATCACATCCTCATATTGTGTTGACAATCTTGATATCTATACCGTCAGAGTGAGGGTTGGAGAATGGGATTTGCAGTCAGATAAAAATTATCAAGAAGTATATAAAAACTACGAATTGACTGTTTGTAAGAAACACCCTTTCTATCCAGGTATGTCATTTACTAATTTTAGTCTCCGATCATACATGTTCCGCCATTGATCATACTTAATTCGAATTTCCTCATACTAATGTGCATTGCGTTTTATTGTACTTTCTCTAGTTCCCGGATACGGATATGATCAGTACGCTAGTTATCCCGTTGCGATTTTGGAACTCTATGCTGATGTAGACATGGACCAATATCCTCATGTAGAACCTGTATGTATTCCTGAATATTATTATCTTTCCAAGAGCTACACCGCTGAATACAGCTACAGCTATGGATACGGGTCTCAATACGGTGGCGGCGGATCATCTCAAGCAGCTCCAGGTCCTCAGGATAGGAATGAAGAGGGAGCAGATAAGGATCTTGAATGTATTGTACTTGGTCATCAGGAATCGCCAGTAGAGAAACTTGAGGTAAGACAAGCTCTAATAACTTTAGAATTACTTTTAAAAAAGAAAATTCAAATTATAACGCCAGTGTTTTCCTTTTTTATTTACAAATAGTATCAATCCCAGTCACCTAGCTACACACCCCCACCATCATACGGATATGGTCAGTCATACAACCCTCCAGCCTACTCCTATGAGTCCTACGAATATAGCAGAACTCCAAGGAGGGCTAAGCTGCGTAAGGTTTATGGTCAGCAACCTCAATACAACAGTTACGGATACGGTTACACCCCCAAGGTCGATACCTGGGAGGCGGAATATTATTTCGATGCTTGCCATGTAAGTATTTTGTTATCTAAAATAATTCAAATGTAATTTGCTAAAATACAATACTTGGAATTGAGTTAACACTGTTGACCTTTGGTTCTTTGTGTTTCAGGCGGATTTGGGTTCCCCAATTTTCTGTTTGGTAGAGGGAAAATACGAAGAGGAGGAGTACTACCCAGCTTACCCACCAAGCTACCCACCACCAGCATACGAGCCATCGTACAACCCACCTTCGTATCCAGCACCAAGTTACTACTCACCACCTGCATATTCTGCTCCTCAGTATTATTCACCAGCTCCATCGTACAATCCACCCAGCTATCAGTACAAGCGTGAAGCTCCTTACTATCCCAGCTATGCACCACCATCTTATTATCCAACTCCAAGCTATTCACCACCATCTTATTATCCAACTCCAAGCTATTCATCACCACCTTATTATTCACCTCCAGCGTACAACCCACCAGTCTATGAGGACTACTACAAGTATCCCATCAAGGTCGCTGAGAATCTCAACCGTGAGTACAGACGAGCCGTCTTGTATGGAGTCGTCCAGTACCCCACACAGTGTTCCTATGGCTATGGTGCATCCACTAACAAGATCACCGCCACACCAGCCAAAGACATCGTGACATGGATTGAGAATGTCCTCCACACACCAGCATCATGTTCGTCGTATAGTTCCTACTATCCGTCGTATCCCGCATACTAAAATCATTTAATTCGATTTGTTATATTGTTATTTCTTAACAATAGTGAAATTCCTATATTGGCTTTTTCCGTTATGCAATTTGTTGGTTTTGAGCGATCTAGTCGACCTATGCCCGAAGAATCTTTGATTCGGCTGGGCTATCTGTTTAATAAAACTTGTTTCATCCTTTTGAAAAATTGTGATAGGTATGATGGCGTATTTTATTAAATGTTCTCATTTACTCAAATATTTATAATTACTATAGAGCACGTTCACGATTTGCATTTATTGAGATGACGTCATTAGTTGGTTTACTAGGCTAACCAAGAGAAAGTACATCTTACGATGGCAAAAGTCCAAAGTTCATTTTGAGAAGAAAGTAACCGGTTGAGATGCAGCATTACGAGTATGAAACTTTTGCACTTTGCTATATTTTATGCCACATTTTGCTCATATCATATGCTTAAGCTTAACTATAATCTTTGTAATGTTTCCTTGCACACTTTCAACATTGCACTCTATCTCCTTTTTTTATTATCTTGCATCGAATTTTAAACATAAAAAATGCTCTCACCCCCCTCTTCTGAACATGTAATTTTCAAACCAATTACGGCACTCTTCAAAAGCAATCGCAACTAGATAAATGTAATATCCACGTTGCATCTGTAAAATTGACAATATGCTTTTAAAATGTTCTTTGACATGGCGTGATTTATTATTCCGAGAATTATTCTTGTGTCTTCATATTTCAAGCTAGTTATTTAGTTATTAGCAATATTACTTCCCAGTTGAATAGACATCTAAAAAAAATCTCCCAACTGAGTGTCATTTCAACTGGAAGTTTACCAGCAGCATTTCATTCAGTAGTCAGTCGGAAACCACTGATTACTTCCAATCTTCTGCCAGTCAGTCTTAGATGGAGGCAAAGATTCACGTACAATGTCTTGACTTGATTATATTCAATCCATCATACTTTTCCCCGGTTGTTTAGCAGACAAAGTCATGCTACGTCCTACACCATTGTTTTAGCTCAAACTTACATGCATCTACACATTGTTTGAGTTGTCGTAAACCAACACATTCATAAAACCAAACCATTTCATAAACTATAAAGCCTGAGCTAAAAGGAGTTTCTTTACATCCTTCTCTTTGAAATTTAAGGATGCTCTGCCAGCAAAGGAAATCAGTCTGTAAATTCGTGCACACCAACAGGTGTGTGCAAACGTGCACTCAAATGTGTATACTTACCCTTACGTGTGTATCCACATGTAATACATTTTCCTACATTTATGGAGAGCAAATAGGTCCTACTCCTACATATTTCAGAAATCGTTTAGCGAAACAAACAGGTTTTCATCAACTACATGCACGTATCCTACCTAACAGTCCTCCTGCACTGGGAGTTGAACATGTGGCTTGCATATGCAATGTACATAAGCATCAGTTGTACAGTATTGTTGTGTACGAGTCTCTTTTTTATCAACAATATAAAAGTCACAGAGCCATTCCTTCCCTTGGTGATTCCTATCCTCAGCCGGATTAGCTTTTTATCTACCTCTGCAGTTCAATCCTTACCTCAATCAAGAACCTTAATGACTCTGAGCATGCCATGCCCACTCCTTCGTTGGTTCCTTCCTTTAGATTATTGCCAACATTGCAATCCTATGCTGCACGAGCATATCCCAAAAATCATGTTCTCTGTACATGAGACGGAGAAAAAATCTGTTTCTCGTCATGCATGGGATGAGTGTTATATACATAAAGTACCTACTTGGGTATTTCTGCGCTTGTTGTTAAAATGCACTTTATTTCAGTTTCATATCATTCATATATTTCGTGCTGTTTAGCTAGATTACGTTAGGTTGCATACAGTTTCGCAGTTTTCTGCTATCGCCTAGTCATAAGATTCATCATCATTAAGTGGCATTATAGCATGATATTCATATCAGCATCTGCGCTTTTTTACGTGATCCTGTACCACCTCCAACACCTGAGTTGCTCAAAAGATGCAATTCTATAGCTTACAATATTTCTGCTGTTAGAATAGCAACCGCTTCGCTAAGAGTAGGACCTATCTGTGATGCTTCACCTTTACTCTGCCTAAAGTCTAACTGGTTCGTCTCTCTGACAGCTTCAGTCAGCAGAACCTTCTTTAAGCCTCTGACGAGGATCTTTGAATTGATTTAGCTCAATTCTGATTTTTGTGCATCCTTCGCATTTGTGGTGGTGTTACGTGTTCAACTAGTTTATACTAGTGCAGTGGTAGAGAATATTGATTGAAACTGAGGATTTTTTTGCTGTTTTTGGTTCAGAGTGTTACCGCAAGGAAAAGAAAGCTTTGTGATAACTGTCAAGTTTTTGGTTGGAAATACGGACATTTTGTTGGATTGAATAACTCAATACCGAAGGTACAGTTGGCTTACTTGTATTTTCATGTGTTCTTTTTTTAAAAAAAAGCGTAATTTTGAGTTACTTACTGTAGACTAGAATAATAATCCTATAATAACTGGTTTCTTTTCCTGTCTCAATTTTGAATCCCTTTTTTCCTGTTTCCTACTGTCACACAGTGTATTATACGCTTCTCATTTTTAGACTAGAATGTCAGCACGAGAAATCATACATGATAGAATGGGCATATTATTTTCAAAAGTATTGCAGCGTGAAACACATGCTGCTGTGTGGGTAGATAGTAACCATACAATTTCATAGATGCGCATTTGTGGCTTTAACTTATTCTTTGCGTTTTTTAACACTATGTACTGTACTAAGCTATTGAAATTGCCAAGCGGCTGTCTGTCAGTCGGCAAATATCCTTAGTAGATGGTAACTCTACTCAAGTCTACTCATAAGAATTTTCTAGTGATCTTGAGACGTATAAATATTTAAAATATATGTAGTTTGAGCTTTGATATGATTTTCATTGTATTTGCTCAATATACTCCATATTTTATTTGAAGGAGAGCTTATGTAGGACCATGCAAGATATCTACTTTTAGGAACTCTTGGTAGAATATTCAAAGCAGTAAATAATCTGAATAAAATATGATAGATGCTTTGTACAGCTTGTATGTCAGTATGAAACTATCGTATTCGTCTACATACAGATGGACGTATGCTAAAGATTGCAATGAATCAACCAGTTTACAGGCCAAAGAACTCTTGGCCGTCTTTTGGTGCAATTTAATAAACATCTACTGATCTAGCTTTCTGAGAGTAGCATGAGAAGAATATGTGTGTACCAAAATGTATTTTATACAGCTAGTCTGGGAACTAGCACTCCTTTTTTCGCAGCTTAAATTGTTGATCTAATGTGATTGTTCTGTGATTTATTGTGATCACGTGGAATTCTCAAGTTACAATTATCCAGGATAATGCATGACGTGGTGTGTTGTCTGGAATCAATCGGTTATCAATTCCATACTCAAGATTAATATGCAATATTGAAGCGAATGCAAGGCTAATCTTATGTTAAAAAGCAATTTTATTTGTATAAGTGGATGTACATATTACACTTATTTATTACAATCGAGTTGCAGTTGGATCTTATTTCCTATTTGATCTTATTATTTGATAGGGATATTTCAAGTTACTAAGCTGTAGCTGGATAAGCTTATTATGCAAGTATATAATATCTTCAGGCAGGATTTGATGTACGTATGTTTTTAAAAAATCTCAATGGAATCTTACATTAATTGAAAATTGGGTTGCACAATTGCTTAGCACATCTAAACCATGCATTGCATTTAATGACAGCAAAAAAAACGTCGGAGAATTCTCACATTCTAAACAATTGCATGGGCAGAGAGCCATTTGAAAATGATATTGTTTGCAGTTTTGAATCCTTCCAGTCAGTATAAACCCATGGACACACTGCAATTAAACTTGCTTCACAGGTTGACGCAAACACCTTCCAGCAAGGCGTAAATTCATCCATACTTTTTGGTGTAGAGTCATTTCATTTCCACATAGTCCATAGCAATTTTCTTCACGAATGCCACAAAACCATAATTTTCCTTTTTTTGTCAAAAATTTGTACTGGTATTCAACACGTAAGATTTTTTATTTGAGTTTTAGCAGGGCTATTAAGAAGTTGTTCCAGATGAGGCAACACCATTGTCTAGCATTAATGAACTTAAAAACCTCTTTAAAATATTAATAATTTCTCAACACGTCATATGATATCCTTAAAATGGGAATAACATAATACCTTTATGAGTACTCTATCCGATTTCAAAGGGAGATTAGAAAATTTGGTCTTGAACGCAAAATATACAAATATTTAGCGCGGTTTGAGTTCCCCATTAAACTGCAGCTACCAAGTATTAAATCTAGCCAAAATGTGAATCATCCTTGTGTTATATGTATTTCCCTAAAAATTCTTATAATTTTTTCCATGCATCCCACTAAACTTGTCTTTTGTTCTTTAGGAAGCACACACGACGAAAAATATACAATAATTAATATTTATTTTTTTACAAATGGACTTACTAGTAGTACCTTATTACTTGATTTTGACCTTAGAACAAAGTTATGACCAAAATACTTCTTAAACAACCACACAAACATGTTCTTCAACCTTTTAAGTTTAAGTCATGTTGACCATCACGTGCTTCTTATCCCATCTACATCACAATATGTTCACACGCATATATTTTTAGAATAAATTTATGTCATTAACGTTTAAAATGTCCTGTTTGTCTTTCAGCTAGGCTTAACCAAGCTATAAACCTCGAAATTAATACAGTAGTAGGGAAAACTATGGTTCACCCATTTGTTTTAGACTGCTGTGATTGCAGATAACGAGCTTCCCTTGAACTTCATCGTGTGAAAATATATGAGCACACTTTGCTTTCATACTCAGACTTGTCAGCTAATTATTCTCGGATTTCCAATGAAATTGTGTGAAACGCGTGTGGGATAATGAGACACGAACTATACAACTATTTTCATACAAAAACTTGAGTCTTTTCGATTGTATGTACATGTACACCACAATTTCCTCAAATGCTCAGAACATGGACTTTAGTATAATTAGATGCTTTGTAATCAACAGTGATAACAAAAGTTTTGTCTGTTTGCATTTGTTTGACAGCCGAGACAAATATATTCTCTTCTAGTTAGTCAATGTTGTTGGAATGAAGAGCATAATTTTATGAATAAATGTCTATCAGGTAGTAAGTGAGGAAATTTGATTTCCCAGGTATGAAAAAAAACGAGTTGAAAATGACGTGCATAATATATGAACAAACTACTGCTGTTGTAATTCTCTGGGCTGGTCTGCCTGCGGCGAGTCACCTTGAATTTTGTTAACTCAATGTTTTAAAAAAGTCGAATTATTGCAAACTTTTTTTTTGTGAAGTGTATCTGTGCTGAGTTGATATAAGAGCAACTCAACAGCAACGGATGTGTTGACGATACATACATACATATTCCTGACGCAGTTCCACAACGACGTAATTTTCTGGAATAATAAAGTCTAGAATGGTTTTAACCCTTCGAGCTGGAAGTCATAGTCATAAACTCATTATATGAGATCATGCGATGAAGATAAGTGATGAGTTTAAACGAGTTTATGTTACAAGGTATTTGTTATTGGGGAAGATAATTAGCCCGTTTCCTTTCTGTTGCAAAACATTTTTCCAAATGAGCGAGTTTGAAGCAGTGATTAATACAAAATTAACGATAAACTACCTTTGCGCAGCAGGATGCTCAAATAAAATTGCTAATTTCCACCAGCATTTGGAATAGGTCATAAAATTTATATAACGTGTGATGATCCTCATATTCATTCAAAGGGAAATCCATAAACGTTAATCTGTGTAATTGCTTGCATCAGATGGAATCAAATAAAAATAATAAATTTTCCACGTTCCTGTTTACAAGCTTAATTAGAATGTATGAATGAAAGCATTTGTTTCAATGTTGAAGGATCAGAAGGATGTAGTTTGCATGTGTAAGCGAAAGGGATACAGGAACAATAGCTCTTTTAAGATTTTTATCCTCTCAAGAGACATGATGATGATGATGATAAGTGTGCACATAGTACATCTTGAAAAAAAATCACAAAGAGATAATATGAAATTTTACCGTCAATCTGTTAGTGTCTCAAGTATAATCAATCTGTGGGATATGAAATATGCAAACATTTGAAATTTGAAAGTTATCCTCTTGTGTGGTAAAGATAGGAAATTGAGACAAAACATGTTGTATATTGAATTGTACATACATATGAGGAACACGCGACGCGAAAATGAAAATGTATGTACAATTTTCATCTCATCGTCATCATATCAGTGAAGTGCACGTCACGTAACAATAAAGCATAACTGTAAGAAAGCATAAGCTCCAACTCTTAACCTACTTGTACGACCAAGTCAAGTCTAGCCTTGATTTTTTTGTATTGTTTTGCAAAGCCTAGGACTAGTTTGCAAAATCCCAATATGAGTTTTACGTTTACCATCATCACAATCAGTGAAGAACCTGTTATCCCAAACAAACACCAATAAACTACGTTCAGTCGTCAGCCTGGTTAGCTGTGCCTAAAGGTTACAAAGTAATCAAAAAATGTAGTTTTGTAGTGTACATAGTAGTAAAAAATTTGCGAATGACCATACTATATATCGTACCTAAAATATCATTCACGACAGCTACACATGCATTACTCATCAACTGAACCTGAAAAGCTTCTCTCATGCTATTAGTACCTGGGTAGCCATATCACCATCACCTAAACTTTTAGTATTTTTAGTCCAATACTCCTAACAACATTTGCACTGTAAACATTTCATTTTATTATTATGCGTTGCTAGTAGTTCTTTGTACTGATTATGACTAACTTACTTGTATTTGCGTTATTTTATAATGACAGTAACAAACTGAGTCGTTGGACCGTGTCCGAAATATACGATTGAATAATCACATTCAGATTAGTAGGAACGGTCACGTACTTTGATTTCGTAAGGGTTCTTCTAGCAAGTCATTGACGTACCGATGATGATCTCAGATGTAGTTAAATAGACTGTGAGTGATGAATGAAAACGTGAATAAGTTTAGTCATGCAGCGTGTAGATGATTGCTCAATGTATTTTTAATGCTTTACCACTCACCATACTTAAACGAGGGATTACAATTCATACATATGGTGGTGGTAAGGATGGTGAAGGTTGGCCTTGGTCATCTCATCTAAAAGCTATTATTTGAATCCTATCACTTTTTCTTATTGACAGAATATTGAAACTCGAAAGGACATCAATATTTGGCCTTGAGAGGAGAGAGGGATGCCGCCAGCACCAACTACTACGAAGACGCTTACAGCGTCGACGAATGGGAATCTGATAAAATCTCCTGAAGATTTCAAGCTGGTAGATGATGCTTTGCCAAATGGAATATCCACAGCAAATGGTCACAGCACAGGGCCCGTTACCAGGAGCCGGGCAGCGGATATTAAAAATGGGAATGGAGTCAAAAGCGCTACAGCAGGGAAAGAGATGGATATCGAAGCTGATGGCAAAGTCGACATTGTGTGGAGAAATATAATCCTTTTCACGTACCTCCACTCAGCTGCCCTTTACGGGGGTTATCTTTGGGTATCTGGACAAGTCATGTGGCAGACCTTTGTTTGGGGTAAATAAGAGGAAAAATTAAAAGGATAGAGGACTTTTTTTAGAAGGAATTATTAAATAATGATGGTTATAAATAATGCAGGTCTGATGTTTTATATCATGAGTGGATTCGGAATCACAGCAGGTGCCCATAGATATTGGGCTCATAAAGCGTACAAAGCAAAAACCCCGTTGAGACTGTTGCTCGCTTACATGCAGACTGTCGCGTTTCAGGTAACGAATAGTTTTTACTTTGCCCACATTTTTGAAACTTATTACTCAAGTTGTGAATTCCTCACACTTGTGCACTCGGAATTTATCGCTGCTTCTAATCACATAATCATATTATCGTGGTTGTTATCCTGAAGAAGAATGAACCACACACATGCAATTGTAATGTACACTTGTCCCATTTTTATTATCGATATGCAGAATCACATCTACGAATGGTGTCGAGATCATCGCGTTCATCACAAGTTTACGGAAACTCATGCAGATCCTCATAATGCAACACGAGGCTTCTTTTTCGCACACGTTGGCTGGCTCTTGTGTAAGAAGCATGATGCAGTCAAGGTGAAAGGGAAAACGGTGGATTTGTCAGACTTGGAACAAGATGAAATTGTTATGTTCCAGAAAAAGTAAGTTGTTGCGGAGAAAACAGATGGGAATCTTTTTTTGAGAGAGATTTCGGAAACAAACAAATGGAAAAGTGGAGATTTGGGAGATTTCATGCTTTCATGGATGTGTTTACTTAGGTATTATATTCCATTGGTGTTGACGATTTGCTTTGTCATCCCAACCATGGTTCCTACTTACGTTTGGGGAGAATCCGGTTCCACTGCGTGGTACTTTGCTGCCATGTTTAGATACTGTGCCACTCTTCACTGTACATGGCTTGTCAACAGTGCAGCTCATCTTTGGGGACCTCGTCCATATGAAAAGTATGAGAATTCATTTGGAAACTTCCAGTTTATCATGAATAAATTTTAATTTCAAAACTTGACCCACTTTTTCTCAGGGGCACTTCCACGCTGGTCCGTGGGGATGGGGTGATAAGGAAATTCCAGATTCGGATACAGAAATTACAGAAATTTTACACAGACGAAACGAAGAGTAGCCTAGAACTAACTTGTAGTAGGTCAGTATGATATTTTTTAAATCGACTAAAACCAGCCATCCAGAATATTACGGAAATGCGAATGCTCTTATGCGAGTTTTTGTTTGTTATTCTGATACATATACATCACTTATATTGTAATGTGGAATGATATTTGTGAGTTTTTTTTGTTGATGTCGTATACAATACAATTTATTGCATTGTCTGTAATTTATATTAGCCCAATTACTGACATTTTTGTTGGCACGTGGGGGGATCACATATGATCCAAAAAAAATTAACAGATATACGTGAATTGAATAAGCTATTTGATGATAAATCTAAGAGGATTAACGACTCGTTATCTACCCTTTAAATATTTTTTTCTTTTCTTTCGCAAAATCACATGATATGGGTGTAGACTTAAACTTCACACGTGGGTGACTTGCCACTTGCCTCTAGCAATTTTTATTAGAGTGTTTGAACACTCGTGCGTTTATTGTTGGATTACTTATAATTTTCACGGTTCTAAACTGGGGATCAGTAATTAAAGTATTGTATCTTGTTTTTTTTGTAGTTTATTGTTTACATTTCTACCAAAATTATTTTTGGAATTGATGAATTCGCGAATATTTACTATTAATCATTCGTAAATACTTGATATATAAAAAGAATACTTCGTATACCTATGTTTTGCAAAGAACGTATGCTAATAAAAGAAGCTTTACACCTTTTGTGGAATTTAAATTTTATTCCAGTACCAAATTTAATTGAATGTCATCATCCTTAAATCCTTATCTTAACAACTTGATATGCAATTAATTCAAGCCGATGCAAGCACGCAAGGAATAGTTTACAAAGCATACATAACATCAACCGAGTATATTTCCTGTCAATTAAAGCGTATAATTAAGTCAATCATATATACGGAGAATATTTGTGGAAAAAGTAAAAGAAAAATAACTTTTCTTTAATTAATAGTTACACACGGGATGCAGCCCATGTAAACGGAATTCTGTCTGACAAATTTACTACAACAGAAAATCGAAATTCTAGACGCGGAGCTTCAAGCACCAAAAAAATATACACCAAAAAGGAGTTGAGTTATGAGTTGAGGATCAATTGTGCTTTTATTGTTTGTTATTCGTGTAAAGGAAGACGTATTAGTTAGATATAGCTACACATTGAGTAATCTTGGCAGTTCCGCTTGACACAACTTGGATATAATTTTGGTGCTACTATCAACTATTGCCTAAATAAGTTCAACAAATCCACATCTGTGTATTTAAAGCTTGGTGCATGTTGCCTTTGTTAAACTTAACTACAATGCAGTGACCAAAGATCATTATAGGTCCTAGTGATCAACAAATTTAGAGTAGTTTGCTAATTCATGTCAATATTTGCTATGTGCGCCTTCAAACGTTCATTAGAATTGTGTTATAAAATGCTTTAGGTATAAAGACGACTGCAGTAAATAAATAGTCGCTGATAATATTATGTAAATGTAGTAATTTTGCTGTGTGCATGTAATGTATTTGTGTGCATGTGAGTAAATTAAGGTTAGGATTTGGGAAAAGGAGATTAATTTTATTGTTTGCTACATAGTATCATGCCTTGTGGCTGATTCTAGTGTGCTAACTCGCTCAAATGGTTGTGTTTTGAGGATGTTACGATGTGAGCTGCTAAAGTACTTTTAGTTCTCGTTTACACATCACATATCCTTTTACATTATGCATATTATAAAATTTGTACTTTTGCATTTGTGCTTGCATAAGTATTTAATTGTTTGGCGATGAATTTAATAAATATAGGCAATATATCTATGTATGTACACAGCTGTAAATAATATGAGAAGGGAGAAGAGCATTTTATCTTCTGTATTTTATTGCAAGCTATATATTCATGCTCTACATTTTTCGTTTTACTTTTGGAACACATCTGCATTTCCTGAAGCTGTTTGGGTAATTGTGTCATGCTAAATTTTACATGGAGCATGTTGATGCTGTTTACATTCATAAATTCAGTTTTTTTGCGGATGAAATGAACTGACATGAAAAAATGAGAAACGAAGTTGTTGACATTTCAACTCAATATCTTTTTCAGAGCAAGCCTTACACGAGAAGTGGAATCATGATAAAATATTCTGTTTTTATTTCTCACTAAAACTCAATTCACAATTTCCTCTACAATACTCAATGCATCTACATATGCGATGGAATAATATATATAGTTCATTGAAAGGTTCGCAGGCATAATCCAATAATATTCTATGAAGGTTGCGAAATAAATCAAGATGGAAATAAAAATCCTTCACAATTGGCTCAGGTTTTGACAGTAGTTGCTGCTGAATGAATTTCAGTATTTGCATTCCCATCTTTGTCAGACTTTGCACAATACATCCAGGCATATTCCTTCCTGAAAGCTTGCTTGAATCGAGGATGAGAAATTGCAAAAACCACCGGATTAACGCCTGTCAACCGTCATAAAAAATATTATAAGACAGATACTATTAAATATAAATATATTTGCAAGTAATATTTTATTTCTTTACAGGATGCGCATTTCGCCAACAGTGCTGGAATCATAGATACCTAAAAAAATCATTTTTTCATTACTTTCACAACTGAATTATGCTCAATGACAGCATTATAAATTATTCATTAGACCATTTCTCAATGAGACCCGAAACTTACAACTGGAGTCACCAAAGACTTGTTTCCGTATGCCCCAATCAATGTCACTGCAGCATATGGCGTCCAAATTACAACCCTGTTTGCACAAAAAAATCCCAAAACGTCAAATACACCCTTGTAATTTGATAAAAAAATCATAAAAAGTTACATAAAAATATTGATGAGTATATTTACCAAAGCAGTACGGAAAACAGGGCAGCCATTGCAATTTTCATTTCTACGTTGACTTCCTTATGTTCCTGTATAAGTTGTAAGATATTTTACCAAGAAGGATTTTTTTTTTCATTTCCTAAAACACAAGTAAGCTCCTTACACTATTTGACGTTCTGAGACTCTCCACGTTCATCTTCTTAGCTTGCTCCTTCAAAGTCCTTTCGTGAGCCCACACAGTGGCAACAATTTTGGAGTAGCAAAATATCAGCAAAAGTAGAGGGAATACATAAGCAAATGTGAAGATAAAGATAACGTAAGATTTATCCCAAGGGTTTTCGTTCAAGTAGTCGAAAGAACAAGTCGTAAGTAGGCCCTCTGGAGCAATTTAAGAAAAAAAAATATGAAAATATAACATATAATATTTTTTAAACCAGCAATATTCTTAACTCTCAAGAAACTCACCAGGGCTAAATTTACTCCATACTTTGAGAAGTGGTGGGAGATTTATTGAAACCGTGTATGCCCAAATTACCAACACAATAGCTATCACATGAGGCATCTTAAATCTCGGTCCACTTATCCCATTCGTAATTACAAGGAATCTATCAAGTCCTGGAAAAAATTTCGATATATATACATTAGAATCTGCCGTTGGAAACTCGCAAAAAGAGCACACAAAAATTTCTCGGTTTTTTCATACCTATTGCAGCCATAGTCATAATCGCTGCGACTCCAAAGACTCCACCTGTAAATCCATATATTTCACAGCCCAACACTCCAAAACTCCACCATTTGGATCTAATGACGTTAAGTATGTAGAATGGGCCTTGGGATAACATCATTAGGAAGTCCGCAATGGCTAAATTTGCGACGAATACGTTTGCAGGTGTCTGAAGGGATTTGGACCTATTGATGTGAAATTGAGTTTATCACAGTTCAATAAATCAGTTTATGTCTAATCTTGTACAACTATACGATTAAAATTACTTGAAAAAAACGGTAATGACGGCACAGTTGCCTACTCCATTGACAATCCAAAATACAAAATAAAGAAACGCTAAAAGTCCATTTAGCATTTGATTTTGAGGAGGAAATGTGGCCCAATGAGGATGTATGATTTCCCGTAGTTCGAGCGGAGCTCCATCGACTTGTGAAGCCCCTAATGGTATAAAAATAAACCGGTTTTAAGAGAAATCTCAGTTGACTAAACAATGCGTGGAAAAATATCGAAAATAAAACCTGGAAGGTAGAAGTAGCCGTTGACGTCGTAGAATCCGACACCGACTAAAGCTCCCGCTGTCTGTGAACTATTCCCGGAAACACTGCTTCCTTGACTCATTTTGAATTCCTGATGAAAACAAGCTTGCTTCCAGTGTTTTATTAGGTTAAGTCGATGTGTCAAATAGAGGATGGAACCCTGGCTTCAACTGTGAACGTGAATATGAAACAACCCGTATTTATACAGGGCAGAAATCTTAGAAAATTAAATTAAATCTCGAAAATTCTCATAGCTTGGGTTTATCATGCATTCGCACTATGAAATGAAACGACGTAAGTAATTGGCTTTCATTGAAGAAGGAATTGAAGGAATATGGGCGGAGATGTTTTTGTCAGAAAAAGTGCAAAAACGTATACAAAATTTTTGCACATTAGCTAAAATTCGCTTTCTGAATCCTTGCAAAATTATATTTCCAAGATTTTAATAGGCATGTATATGAACACCTTATGTGCATCGAAATATGTGGAGGAGTGTTTCTCCGAGGAAAATAATAAGCTGATCTCATAGGGATGAGGCGGTGCTGACTAATCAAGTTAGACCACCGTATTCGATAATCCATCCTTTATAATAAAAAAATTCAAATATACGTGTGCTTGTTTTCATGTTTGATGAAGCCTTTTAAATTCAGGTCATGACAAAGATGCCCTTATCATCAATTTCATGAATGGATAGAAAGCAAATGAATTTACACAGTCACAGCGGAAAATGCTAAATGAACTATTATATAAGTAATAATAATAGCATTAGCACTTCAAGTGTGAAGAACTCCTATTCAAATATTCACTCTTAAGATATTGCACATGTTATTTTGCATTCCAAATTATCTAATGGTGCGATACGTGTTCTATATGGGCGTGATTGGGCAGAAACCACAGGATCATTATAAGTTTTGTACAGAGTTAAACATTTTGTTCGCAAATTACATTTATTCTGTAAGTAATGCACAGAAAAGGACAGTATAGTTTTCAGTACTGTTATATGTTTATGACTCATTGTTAATTACCAACCGTACAGTCCAATCCAACAAAAAATCCCCAAACAGCATTTCTATGTTACATTTCCAATGCCTGGCTCGTTGGTTGTGGCGCAACTTCCTTCAATCCAGGAAAGTCGGTCTGACCATATTTCAGCAAAGTAAATCAAAAAGAATTTTTCCAAATGTTCTAGACAAGCCAAATTTATACGTAATTGGAAAATATTTAAAATGAAAACGAAAAGAAAATGGTCAATGCAGGTCACCAATTAAGCAGAGTAAGCTTACCACAAGTTCCTGTCTATATCCCACAACTTTACTTACTTATGATGGAAAACTCAATGGAAATGGCTTTTTGGCTGAAGCAGCGCAAAAAGTCAATGACAGTCATTTTAAAGTTGTTCAAGAACGGTTGCTTGGTACGCCCTTCTCTCACTTCTTGCCACTAGATCGGTTCTTAGCGAATCAAGCTTGTTTGGTGTTACCTGAGACTAGGGCAGTGCCCACCAGGTATCCTCGAAAATGTTGGATTTTGATGCAATGCTCGTACATGTTGGGGAGTTTGGGCTTTATCAGAAGATACTGTTCATCTTCCAAGCTCCCTTTTGCATGTTCGTTACATTTGTTCTCTTCGGCCAGTTGTTTATGACGTTGACACCCACTGACATCTGGTGTGAAGATCATTTTTCCTGCATTACTCCGGAAAGTATGATAAGGGCTGAATTGAGGTAACTTGAGGTTTATCATTACTGTCGTAGTTGCTGTGTTTTCAAGTTGCTGAATGAGTGTATTTTATCATTCCGCAGACGCAACATATCATTTGTTTTTAGGAACGCCGGTTTATTTGTAAATCCTTGTCAAGTGCATCAGATTGATGACGATTTCTTGAAAGGCTTTGACAGATGGGACAAGCTGTAAATTGCTATATATTAATTGATTTTAAATTATAATATCCGTAAAATATTGTCTGGCTGCACTCATTTATAATTTGAAAATCCCCTAACATTTCTAGAAATTGTGAGTCAATCAGAAATAGAGAATGTGCTTATAATTTGACCACAACTCGCCGACCAATACCTGCTAGGTCCCAAGGGGGTAGGCCTGATGATGGTGGTTTACAACCTCCCCCACGACTCGAAAAGCCAGAAGAAGAAAAGCCTATCCGGAAGAAAAGATATCGTCCAGGGGGAAGTTATGGAGGAGGAGGAAGTTATGGCGGAGGAGGAGGTAATGACCAACGTACATCTACTTCAACGAATAAGTACGAGGAATGGGGTACGGGAAGCGATGAATACGAAGGTAATGGAAATAACGAACACAGTGGAAGCTATAAACCAGGTGAGGGTAGTGGAAGTCACCAACCAGGTTCTGGTAAACCAGGTGGGGGTTTTGGAAGTCACCAACCAGGTTCTGGTAAACCAGGTGGGGGTTTTGGAAGTCACCAACCAGGTTCTGGTAAACCAGGTGG
>JAHZNA010002991.1:0-25552 GCA_027743935.1 Sinodicranocentrus sp. ZH6 | reverse complement strand
ATCCTTACCCAACTCTACCATCACGATCCAACCGTCCATCAGTCCTTCAACATTCTCGACGCGAAGATGCAGTCCAGGGGATTGAGGATTAGGGCGGGACCTGACCCATCGGGTCGTCCGATGGCTCGGATAATTACAGTCGGACTTCGCCCTTCGGGCTCGTCCAACTTCCAATTATCCTTCGCCATCTACCGACCCTCTGGGTCACCCAATAGCTATCTTACTTACTGAAGCAATTCAAAGAGCATACTCGCGGAGAGTAACATATTAACATACAATACTTTTATTTTGCAAATGCTCTTACATATTATTTATGGATCAGAGATTACAATAGTTTATATTCTATTCAGTTACATATTAAGTATACTATTATCAAACGTTGAACGAGAATCAATTTTACACTTGTAAAAATTAGCAAAGACATTGGATTTGTCAGACCAACCTGCACTAGTTAATATTACATCAATATTGGTACCAGCATGAAAAGCTTTAGACGTTGATGCATGTCTAAAACTGTGACTGGAGTATTGGGTAGTATCCACTCCTGCTTCTGATAACACCCCTTTCAACCATCTACTTATTGTTTGGGTACCTACAGAGCTATAAGGTTTTTCGTATGACAAAAACAATCGAGTGGAATTCACTCGTAAAGACGCTGTCTTATCTAGATAAATTTTAAGTGTATTCACAGGACACAAAATTAATTCTTGTCTAAACTCGGTTAACACAATGCTTGGTTGTACTCCTCCCGGTCGCGAAGTCTTAACCTCTGACGATATTAAAATAGTTACCGACCTCTGAGTTAATTTAATGCCTGATAACTCGATAAGGGATACCGTTTGCACTCGCTGACCGCTTAGAATTGTTAACAAACCCGCCGTTTTGTATGTTAATAGTTTTAGGGATAATTTACCTGTATCACCCCATGCCCTTCAAAAGGGGATGTGAACCTATAGGGTTGCCATCTACAGTTGGAAGAACAAACGATAAAGCAGATCGCATAGTATTTATCGCACTATAACTAGAACCAGTTGTATATAAGTCGGTAAAAAAATTTAAAATTAAAGAAATGTCCACATTGAGAGGACTCACTGATTTATCTTTACAAAATTTTAACCACTTGTTAAGCGAACTTGCATATTGCTTTCGAGTTGACTGAGAACATGAGGAAAGTATTAAATCTGTTGTAGTAGTTTCTAAACCTCTTGCTGTGAAGGCACTTCGGATAAGACTGCAGCCATCAATGATAGTGTTTTCATTGGATGTGGCTTCCTGGAAAAAGGACATACTAAAAGGTCAGCCGCTGGGCCCATGATAATTAGTTTTGATCTAACCAAGTTTTGGAAAGAAGGAAACCAGGGTTGACTAGGCCAGTACGGGGCCACGACAATTACATGAGCAGAATCTTCCCTTATTTTTTGTAAAACTTTTGCTACTAAGGCAAAGGGTGGAAATGCATATAGCAGTCCTGTATTCCAGCTCACGCTAAAAGCGTCGATGGAACTACTCTCTGGGTCATGTGAACGAGAAAAATATTTTGAACACTTTCGGTTATTATATGAGGCAAGCAAGTCTACTATCGGAACACCAAAACTATTAACTATTTTGATAAAATAATCCGGTCCCAAACTCCATTCTGAATTGTATTGAAATTTTCGCGATAACTTATCCGCGTGCACATTATCTACACTTTTGATATAGCTTGAGTATAGCGAAATATTTTTAGAGGCGCACCACTGCCAAATACGCTTCGCAATATTATGCAATACCACTGACCGACACCCACCATACTTATTGATGTATGATATGGCGCATTTGTTATCGACACGGAGCAATACGTTCATATTGTGTGAGCTTGATAAAAAGCACTTTAGCCCATATTCACACGCAAGTAGTTCCAGTACATTTATATGAAAACTAGCTTCGCATTGGTCCCATTTTCCTTGTGCTGATTCCCCATTGCAGCTTGCTCCCCAACCTAACCTTGAAGCATCTGTTTCGATTGTCACGTCAAATTTATAAGACTTTACGGGGTTCGAAGTGCTCAGATTATCAATCCACCATTGTAAATCAGATCTGGCTCCATTTGATAAGCACATGTATTTGTTATAATCTTGTCCATTGAACAACAGAGCTGCTGTCTTTTTCCTTTCCAGTTGACGGGTAAAGAGGGGACTATTCCGAATTCCCGGCGTTGCTGCAACTAAAGTGCCTATTAGCTCTGAGATTTCTGGAATACTAAAGAACTTAGGCTCCATGAATTTATTACCCAAGTCTAATAACTTATGTTTCTTTTTATCAGTTAAAGATACTGTCATGTTTACGCTATTAAAAACTAAACCCAAATATTCTATAGATTGACCAGGTATGAGTACAGATTTTTCTGAAATGAGAAAACCTAGTTCTTCTAAAAGTGTTACGGTTTCTCGAACATTATTAACACAGGTTTCATATGATCTGCCTAACAAAAGAAAATCATCTAAATACACTACTGACATGAAACCTTTTGTTCGTAAATGCTTAACCACACATCGGATCACTTTACTGAAGACTCTTGGGGATTCTGATAATCCAAATGGAAGAACTTGGTATTCATAGATAATATTGTTCCAAACAAATCTGCAAAACTTTTTAGACTTTTGGCTCAATGGTATCAAATGGTAGGCATTCTTTAAATCGATTTTAGCCATAAACATATTATTTTCTAATATTTGAACTAATGTTCTCCAATCTTCCATTTTAAAGTGTTCAACTGCAATGAATTTATTTAAGGCTTTTAAATTTATAACTAGTCTATGTTTACCATTTGATTTGGCAACTGGAAATATGCTTGAAATAAACTGTTCTTTTTCACATTGTACTTTGATTATTGCTCCAATATCTAATAGTTCCCTAATTAGTTCCCCTGTGATTGATTCCAACCCTACTTCCATTTTAGGATTACTCGGCAGTTGGCTTTGTACTGGTAGCTGCTCTAATTGTATGTCATGGCCTTTGATAATTTTTAAAATAGTCTTGTCCCTGGTTATTTTCTTCCAGTCGCTCTTAAACAATTTCAAACGACCAGCATATTTACTAACCGTAGTTATTGGAACCGACGGGGCGGGAAGCTTGATTGTCCTCGATTCTGGAACGGGCGAGGATACGGCAGCATCTTTCGAAATCCTCGGAACGTCTGCCCGCCGCGTTGCCAATTTTGCGACGGGCGGTTGAAGTTTAAATGGTTGGGTTGCCGAAAGCTGTTGTTTTTGTATGGATGAAAACGCGGTCGTACAAAATTGCCTTGAGATTTCACGATAGTTGATGTTGCCTTGATTTCTTTTAAGCTTTGTTCAAGATGATCACCGTACAAGAATTTTGTAACTGGTACTCTGACTGAACTTAAAGATGCATATTCTTGCCTGAGATGAGGTTTCAATGCAAGACGTCGTCTTATGTTCAGTTCGTTTAATGTTGACGCCACACATTTCGCGGAGTCCAGCAGTGGTTGAAGTAACAAAGGAAGGACATCTTTGGGCACAGTTGCCAGTAAGTTATCCATTAACCGAGATTGAGCTATCTGTGCTCGTATTAAATTTTGTTGCAGTACTTGCATTTTGATGTCGCTGCTTTTTGCCAATATGGGTAAACCAGACCATATCTCTGGATTAACAGTAGGTACTACTAACTCTGGACAATTGTCTGGTGTCTTAAGTTCATTTTTCCATTTTTCTGTTTCATCCTTTGTTGGTGTATATTGAGCAAGCGACTTAAAGGTTTGAGCAGTAATCGGGTTAACTTTCTCGCCTAATTCATTACGCTCCCCAATTTCAGCTAGCATAGCTTTAACCTCATCTGAGATTTCCAAGTCATCATGTTCGGATTCATTATCCATTTCTTTGTTATTAATTGAATTCATTATGTTATTGAGTTCACCATCCCCCCGTTGGGGACCGATTAAGTTTTTGTCAGGTTCCGCATTAATTGTCAGAACTTCCGTTAGCGTTTTTAATTGATTTTGAATGTCTTTCATAGTAGAGACTTGAGTATCAGTGAACATCTTGAGTGTTTCAGTTTGAGCAGAAATCATAGGTAGTAAGTTACCTGTTTAAAATGTAAACTGCTGTTAAATTGAGTCAGTTGATTTCATTAGTTTTATTATTATTATTATTTTTTAAAAACCATGTGCTAACCATTATTACTGCTTAGTTCGATTGGATCTTCATTTATGCTGTTATCAATAAATTCGACATTGTCTCCCGTGTTGGCTTTTTGTTTTCTTTTATTGGCCATTGCCACGCCTTCACTGTGACGATATCCACTATAATGAATTTTAGGCTTGTTTAATTTGGTTTTATTGAAACTTAATAATTATGTATTTGGGAAACTGATCACATCAGCCCCGGCTGGTTATACTGAAAGGGACTCCGTCCTCAATCACAGCCATAATTATTGTTATAAAATTCTGTTTTTTAAATTCTTAATATGAAGGGGGACTTCGCCCACAATCTATTTGTTTCAACACGTTGGAATATTAAGCTTTAGATTTGATCCTTTGGCTTGAACTTACTTATCATGGTCATTTGACATACCAAAGGTCAGTGGTTGATGATAAGTAACGGATGATTGTATTCAACCTCTTTCGGAATTTATAACTTATGTTAACTAGGTTTATCGTTTATGAAAAACTACCTTAACTATACCTTATCTTTTAGTCTACTTACCTGACTGCTAGTGATTAGTTACAAGGTTTGAAACTTTGTTGAAATGACAATTGAGTTGAGGAAAGAACTTGCTATAGGACGGACAGAACGTTTTTATATACATGCCTCCCTGCCACAAAAAGAAGACTGATGGACGGTTGGATCGTGATGGTAGAGTTGGGAAAGGATAGAACGTACTTTTTCTTTTTTGTGTTAAAGTGTGGGCATGTCTCCAGCTACCTGAAGAGGAGCTTCAGTAAGTAAGATAGCTATTGGGTGACCCAGAGGGTCGGTAGATGGCGAAGGATAATTGAAGGGATTGAGACAGCAGAGAGAATCCAGTAGCCAACAATGGTTGGCTTTTGGGGGTCGCTCCACTGCAGCACGAAAGTTATCAGGAATGGGACTGATGTTACGTGGTAGTATGCACCGTAAGCAAAAAGGAGATTGAGGAGATTTTCCAACTTTGGCTTTCCATATTGGGCTAAATAAAACAAAAGTTTTGAAATGTGGTGATAAATTCTGAACAACATTAAACAAGAGTTGTTACCTCTGTAAAAGCTGTTGTTGCCGAGGTGGATGAAGTTATTGACGAGAAAGCATATTTCAGATGATTTCTCAATGCACGCGTACAAATGCCCATTTTTAAGAACCAAACACAAAAGCAGATATCCACTCAAAATTTTGGTAGCAAGCGGCTCCCCGTTTGAGAATACTGTTTGGAGAAGAATCCCTCCAGTTAGGAGATTGTGGGTGTAATATATTAAATTTGACTTGGATTTCGGGACGTTTAAGCGTAACTTTTTTGATTTGGAATCCCATCGAAGAGGAAATCCTTTGACACGGCTTGTCGTACTGCAGACATTTGCAAACAGTTTGAGATTTTGTGAGAACATTTTTATTACAAGAGATTAAAACAGCTCTGCTATGAGAGTGAAAACGTAACTCAAGTCGGCTGTACACTTCTGCGACTGTTTTTTCTTAGCCAAAAGGAATTACGGACTGAGCAACTTTAGCAAGTTTGTCAATTAATTATTTGCTCTGATTCATTCGTTGATGATATAAATATTTTAGGCAATACTTTAACAATATATTGATCTGGAATATGGGAAATATATTATTTGGTAGTTTTTGTCCGCTGCAAACATTGGGACATTGGGAGTGAATTTTGGCAAAACGTTTTGTATTTTCCATGAAGATAGTTTTACACGTCTTGTATTTCATTCTAAAAACATTAACAATTCTCAAAGTATTTTAAGTAAACTACAAAACAATATATAAATTAAAATCATCATAATTTCCAGAAAGATGTCCATCTGTTGCGCGTAAAGTTTTGAAAAATTGTCTAGCTTATAAATTCTTTAATAATGCAAAAAGTTATGAGTATGAATATACGGTACCATTTACGAATATATGCCCATTTTCATTTCTCAGAATGTTATATATATGCTTTTTGTTTGCGTCATGCCACAAGCGAGAAAATACTTATGCATCGAAAGTGTGCAGCTGTAAATCTGAAAGCTTGATAATGTAGTTCTTAAAATGTCTTCCATTTACGCTGTAAATTTTACTTACGTATCTATCGATCCCTTTCGTCAAGCCCTAAATTTCATATTGTCATTTGTAAATATTGTCAGTTTCAAAAATCTGGAACTCATCGTCAGTTAAAAACCGAAAGTGAAAATCCAACTAAACTGCCAATTTACAATGTTTGCATTTATCTTACTGGCTTTACGAGTTTCGCGTACTTCCTCAAGTTGCCGCGGCATGGAAGAAAGCAAGTCTTATCTTCATGTTCTGCGCGTGCGATTTCCTTATCTACACAACATCTTATCAGAACGAGAACGCCTAAATAACTTGAGAACTTGTGTAAAAGCATGATCTAATATGAAGGAGAAGACAAGCCAAGACTTAAATATTGATTAAAGTATTGAACACATTGAGTTCTTGGAAATTTTGAAGTTGAAGTTTGCTGAATAAAGCCATTCTACAAGAGAAAGTGAGAAGTCCAGCTCATTTTAAATTTATTTCCATTCCCCCTTTCCACCATTCCATGCAATATATAAGGGCTTCTTTTAAAAAGTTAATAACTTGCCAAGTTTTCCATGTGTCGCTTTATCAAATACTTAACTCTTGGTCACTTCACTTGAACAATAAATTTTCAATAGTGGATAGTGGATACAGTTTACATTCATTACATAAATTAGATCTGAAATACATTCATAATAGCTTCTGCCATAGCGTATGCGAAAATGGATGGCAGAATCATAAAACAGATCGGAATTGTTTGAAATAATTTGAAACAACATTTGAAAAGGAAGTGTCATCAGTGTCATGAAAAATGCAATGTACTGAATGATATTTTATTGACCATCTTTAAATAATTAGCTCTTCGTGAAGCGTTCCCGTTTGTGGCCCAGGCCCAGTTTTTAGATGCATATCGAATTGATTGCAAATATTCTGGAGCATTTTTTACATGCAAAATATATTTTTGAATCCACTCCAAATATTTGAAAATTGAAGCGCCCATGATGGAGAAAACAGTAAATAATAAAGCTTGAGATTATCTTTTTTTTCTTATCTCTGCATTTTGCTTCTGTCGGTGGAATTCAAAGTAATGAAATATTAAGCAGGACATTCGAACGAAGTTTCAGGATAACTTTTATTACGTTCCAGTCTTTTTGAATATTTGATGTACATGCTTTATATATCATACTTCTGATGCAAATTGCTTTGAATGAGCTTAAGTCAGTAAATTTGAAGGTGCACAATGTACTTCGTTATTAAAGGTGAGAGTACGTGCATACAAAGTGAAGTAATCAAGTAATCACAAGAAGAGCAAGTGCAGAAATACTGTAAGCTCAACTTTTACCTGGTAGTTCTCGGAGGGTCGGGTCGGAATGTTTTATATTTGCTGCGATGCTCATTTATTATTTCCTCTCCATAATTGCAGAAATTATGATTTTTTAAATCACTACTAATCCTGTTTCATCAATAAGGCCGTCATGTCCATCGGCTCCGCCTTAGTATATTTCCAATCTGGTAGAGCCAGATTCATAGATCTGAAAACGCGTCATTTCATTTTCCAAGTATAATTTAAAGTCGACGTGAAATCCGATGCTCGTTAATTACTCTCCTCATTTTTCTCTTGCCTGCTGAGCCACTTGCATAAATCTGTCTGATCTGCCCAACACCGGAAGTGATAGATAACATCTGCTAATATACCTCGGTATATATGATTCATAATAACTACAGAACTTCGTGAGTTTGAGGATGAGTCGGTGATTCAGGTGATTGTTAAACGAAATCCACGCTTTAATTCCTTTTCACTTATCATCACGTGGATG
The DNA here is from genome assembly GCA_027743935.1 of Sinodicranocentrus sp. ZH6. Lineage (NCBI taxonomy): Eukaryota > Metazoa > Arthropoda > Collembola > Entomobryomorpha > Entomobryidae > Sinodicranocentrus > Sinodicranocentrus sp. ZH6. The sequence continues at coordinate 17,523 of JAHZNA010002991.1, read as the reverse complement.
CACAAGCCACTTTCCCACTTCATCCATTATTCCATACTCACATAAATATATACCACGAGGTTGCTTTCAGCTTTGAATTAAAGACTCGTACTTTATTATCAACCGGCTTCTATCCCGTATTAATTGAATAAATCCAGCTATTCTGTTTGGCTGGGAGAGTATTCAAGAGCTTACCTGAGATGGACACGGGTACGGGTGACGGGACATGTGATAGTAAGAACATTCACGAGGAACTGCCAGTTCATGACTATGACTTTATTCCAATCGTGATATCCTTTCTTCACCGTGAGCAGGCATAAATTCCACATATTTTATTTGCAAAAGTAGTGGGATTTTTAATTTCCTTATGAATTTGTAAATTTGAGCAGGATTAATTTACTTATAATAATATTCCAAGGTTTAAGGACATTGGCATTATCACATCCATATTATGCGTATCTGCTAATTCCAAAAAAATCCTTGTCACATGCGTAATATATTCAACAAAAACGACAAAACAGTACGTAATAATTCCTTATATTAAACGAAATAATATTTGCATATGACTACACACACCAGGGCAGCGTAATGCTCCAGTTTATAATATGCCCATATTGCAAATACGTAATGATGACTCTGTAAGCTCTTTTCACACAGATGTACAGATATACAGACAAGTAAGTAGACATGAAAAACGTAAAGCTATTATTAATCATGCTGCAGCATCAATTATCAGGCACTTGTTCAATTCTCCCGATAACAACTTCATTCACTCTATTATACCCATTAAAACTGGTTCGTTATCAACGCCAGCAAGTAAACGTTTTCGACAGAGATATATCATCATATATATCATCTGTAGCAGTTTCACATTGTTAAGTAATGTGCACTGGACTGCCAAACTAGGTTATAGTGATAACCATTCCCTTGAGCACGATTAACGGATGAAAATATTTTATCGGTGAGGATTTCGCGTAAAGTGTGAAATAAGTCGGGGAAAAGAACCCAAGAGATATTTTACCACCCAAGTTGAATATTTTAGAGTACGCAAGTATTCGTTCCAGTGTACTTCACTGTTAGCGTGGAAATCTAGTGAAGAGTGCAGGCTAATCATAAATCATTGATTTCAACCTAATCCACATAATTTTTTGCTACTTAAGCATCTTAATGAATGGACTGTTTAGTGTGAGCTTCAATTAAGTTTCATTTTCTCGCAAAAATTAAATCGCCATCAAGAGTTCTTCCTTTATGCAAGCACAGCAAGCTGTTTTACTGGACTACATATGATGTGTGTGACATTAAATAAAAACCACGTCTCACATCACCAATCACTTTGGTAAGCTTATGGTTGCATTGGAGATCAACTGGAGAATAAAAAATAGGCAAAGCGCTTCAAGGTTATTCACTTGACAGCTTTATCTCATCAACCTCTCTACTTGATGCAAACAGATGATAAGTGTAAAACTCAAGCTCGTGCGTGATGGACGTTGGCTACTAATTTATTCACAATTTGCAGTTAATTTTTATCCGTGGGTGAATGTGCAGAGCAGAAAACGTTTGGGGGTATATTTTATGCATGAGGAGGATTTTCCTAAAGTGTTGTTAAATTAGTGTAAATATTTTCGCGGAAGACATTTAAAAAGACTGATTTTTATCATGGGTTTGCGAACCCGTGCCATTGTGATAGGATACTTTGACGCGGTAAATTTTCTTATATAATTAATTTTTATGGATATTTAATAATTATTTTATGCATATTTAATAATTATTTTATGCATATTTAATAATTATTTTATGGATATTTTGTGATCCCAGATCCTCCAAATTTTGAATCTCATTGTGGTCCTAGGACTTTCAGCTCTTGTACTTATTGAAGTGGACGATGAGGAGTTTAAAGAAGCAGAAACTATTCTCAGAATGTTTAAACTTCTTTCTGGGATGAGTTTCGTCATCCATATAGTGCTACTGTGGGCGGCGATTAATTTAATAAAATCTACATTTCGAGTAATGCAAATTAAATCTTTAATATTTTTTCTTTCCTTCTATCTCCTTTTTCTAAATCTAAATCGTTCGTTTTAAATATGTTTGCAAAACAGAAACTGGAAGTAGAAAAATCCCACATGTTGGCGAGAACGTGGTGTCGCATTCAAAAAACGATTTTAATAATTTACTTCCCTCTGTTTCCTCATCGCAATGGTTAAAATGGATTCAAAGACTCCACTAAATTTTGCAACTTGGGTGGTCAGCATAACCATCCGTGCCCTTTTCCTTGTGATAGTGGACGAATATGTGATGGATATGAAGACATCAATAGAAAAATCGAATCCTCCTTTAGTAGTAGCTACTGTGGAGACTGTGGATACAAGAATAACATCGGTATGCAAAAATATTTAATGAAAAATAATTTAGAAACATTTTCTTTGAAATTTTCCACATTGAAAATTTTGCATTTTACAGGTATAAATATCAGATAAGGAAGAGTGACAAGGTCTGAGAATTTTTATATGGACTATATACACAACTTAAATTGTTTTATACAGAGGGAGATATAACTTTGCTGGAATTATATTTAAACGAATAAAAGTGCGTAAATTTAGTTTTCCAAGCTGTTCGCAGTTCTCTCGACTTTATGTAAAGAATTAAGAAAGAGAAAATTTAAAAAGCAAATGTACTTCTTTATCTTGTGAATCCAACTCCATTCACAATTTCCCAGTAATTGGGGAGCCAACAAAATACACCATAAGTATTGCTTCACTTATCTTCTCATCCTAAACGAGCTGTAGTTTCCTAGAAAGATGATTATCTTGTGTTCCGACGAAATTCATCTCATCATATTTATGTATTTACCTGAGTGTCGACATGAAAAGCTCAAGGATGGATTGCTTGGATTTTATTAAACTTTCATAAACACTTCATAAGTTAGACGACGTTCAGTGAAATGAATGGAAAAATACTGCACGGTATATATTATTATGCACCATTTTAAAAGTGAGAGCTCAGTTTTAAAACCCATCCATGGAGTTACGGTCTTGGACATACAGCCAAACAAACTGGATAACTTATATGCATGACTAGTTTCAAATTTGTCATTTAAAAATATGATGAAAACAAGATCCTCAACTAAACAGTTTCACAGTTTTTGCCAAGCTTTAGACAGGAATTAGTGAAGTTTAAGAGCATAATACAAAAGGAGAAAGCTTGCAAAAAATGTTAGGTAAAATAAACACCCTAGTAGCCACAACACCCATCTCCAATATCCCATTTCAGCTGCTTCGACTGCTATTGACATGAAAAATGGTAATACAAGTAAGGGGCGGAAAAAACAAGCAGAAGAACACGTGTCATTGCTAACGATAAATAAGGCATTTATGTTCAGCTGATTGGGAGAAATGAAAGGATTCATGTTTAACTTTGACGGTAAGTTTAATAACCTTTGTAATTGTTTGTAAGCAGGTACGTATTAATTACTTTGGAAATGTATTATTTGTCCTGGAAAAGAAATGCAACCTATGTTCCCTGGAGAAATTGACTCCTTCAATGAAAACCAAGAAAATGTTTGGAATTTTAAAATTACAATGCTCAATAACCAAACATATTCATAACTGAAATTTAAGTGTACAACTTGTTTTTGTTTAGCGAGCTGTCGAAATTTACCATTCTCCAATTCCATCTCCAATCGGATGGCTTAATTACATTGGGACCTTAAAAGAAGGAGCTACTGCTTACGATTCAATTTCAAAACCAGAATTTTTTATCTTCAAAATGGTGGATACTGTAGAGCTTTACGTAAGTTCAGTATTTTTCAATTTAAACCTTTAAATTATTTAAGGAATTGAACCACTGAACCAGTATTTTTTTGAATAGGTGCTCAAGGATGGGAAAATAATAGCTGCTGCTAAACAGCTAAACCCACATTCACGAGAAAGTTGTTGGAAATTGTCACAAAAGGTGGGTGGGATGAGGATGCTTCTTTTGAAGACTTTGAAATGCAATTTTCACCATCGGAATCTCTACCAGAAACTTCAAAAGCTGTGCTTCTCGTTGGTCTTGTACTGTGGCTAGGTAATTTTATGAACTAAAATTTCAATGTAAAACGATGTTTGAAGTCTGTATTTACTCAATAAAATACTTTATTTTATTACTTGTATAATACTCGTGACAAGCCTATTTATTTCCCTACCTTTACAAGATCTATTTATGAGAATATTCATACTGATTTACCATGAAATGAACTATACTTTTCATGTAATTTGGCTAATACATCCACCATACCTGCTTGAGTGAATAGTTTCTTTATACTTTGACGTCATTATATTGACGTTGTTTGAAAAAACTTGACGTTATATGCCTACGTATTAATATCTAGCATCAACGCATTTAGCAAATTAAAATTTGAAGTTGGCATCAAAGGGTCAGAGGAAAGTCATTTTACAAATTCTCATTATCTTATTTTAAATTCAAAGTCTAGACATTTTTCCACTGTACTAAAAACCAGAATGGAAATCTCATTTCAATATTCTTCAGACATATATAATGTATGTTAATATGAATGCATTTCAGGGATGATTATGATATTGCATGGATTGTGTAAGGTTTTGAAATTTGTGATTTCTACTTTTGGGTCCAAGACAAAAAACAAGGGTCAGGGCTATATTAAGCGATCCTCATGACACACTGATGATGACCTTCCTAATATGATCACTACTTTTGCAACAAAAACAACGTATTTTTATTACTTGATGTTGTTGAAACTGCATCATTTTCTTAGCACAACATGTGTTCTCTAGAATTTTAAGAACCTTCAGACGTCAACATCTTTAGGTCATGTATCATATTTAAAGTGAAGAGAAATGTAAAAAGAAAGAATATTTAGTACAGGAATTCTTTGATCATTATTTTACACTTCATTTATTCGTTCGCATTCAAGGTTTTTCATATTGTCATATTCATATTATTTCTCACTGGATATAGCTTAATAAAATGTTCAATAGAAACACAAAGTCTTAATTTAATATAACCTCAACTGCACCACAACCTTTTAGAAATATATTCGTGAGGGACGCATCCTTTATTCAGCTTATGAATAGTTGCATGAAAATCATATTTAAACTTGTCAGAATGGCTTCCGTTCAGGTACATATTGCCGATTGACATACAGATGTCTGGAAAAGGAGATCAGTATAGAAGATAATTTTTCACATTTTTGCCTGGCTGGAGTTTGATGGAGTTGTGTTTTGTCACGGAATTTAAAGCAGGAAAAAGCTGTCGGAATGATTTTCAGCAGAATAATTACATATTTCGAGTTGAGAACGACGTTGAGAACTAAACAGTGTAAGGGTTGTGGTTGATGAAAACGCTATCTGTACGAATTTTGTTTAGTATTGCAACGGGATAACTACAACGTCTTACTTATTTTGATGTGAATAAGATTAACAGAAGCAGAGGAGGGGAAAGACTGACAATTACAGCTTGTTGAATTGTTCCAGCAATACATTTAAATTTTTGTGAGCCATTTATCGTCAAAATCCAAAATAAGAAAGATAAAAAAGATAATTATAAAAATATTAAAGTGAATATGGCCAATTCTCTTGGAAGATCTGATCATATTATTACTATTTCAACCTTTGCTGAAGATATCGAGTCACGAGTAAGGGACGTTTTGATACCTTCACGGTTAGGGGAATTTACTGGATTCAGTTTTAAATTTGGGCGTGAGTTTATTCCTTTTCATAATTTATTAGATATTAAAACAACTCTCGGTTCATAATTAGATTTAAAAAATCTTTTAATTCAAAGAAATGCCCTGTAGCTTTCTCGAAAACGTGATATTTCCAATTTTACCTGGAGGTGGTCTTCAAACTGATTGGAGTGCTCAATTAAACGAATGGAAATTTACGATAACCTCCAATCCAGGAAGCTACCGGTGTTGCATTCCAAACTCGGGAAATTTGCAGAATATTACGTTACAACAACGCAGTACTGACGTTCTCAACTTTAAATACTGCACAAGAGGATTTTTTGAGAGTGGACTGGTAAGCCAATTGTTGACAATTTACAATTTTTCCCAACTAAATTTGTTCACATATTTTTTTCTATATTTTTTCAGCACTTTGTAGAGATTTTCCTTCCCAACGTTCCACAACCAATAGGTCGGTTGGCCTATGAAGGAACGGTGGAGAAAGGAGCGGAGATTTATGATTGCGTTTCTTCCTCTGGATTTTCTTTGTCAAGAATGACAGAAAATCCTGCACCAAATATTACTGTAATTGTGAATAATGTTCAAGATTTTAAAGGATAATTTGAAAAACAAAATCTGTTTTTTATGTATAAAAGATCAGTAATGCTTCTGGAATACAAGTTGCTATTGCTCACGCAACCTTGAAAGAAACAACAAGATATAGATGGGGTACAGATGTGTCATGGGATGACTTTGAAATTCAATTCCCCCGTCTCCCAATGGAATCCCTGCCGATAACCTCAAAAACTGCGATATTTGTTGCTTTTTTGATGTGGGTATGTGCGAGTATATTTGTTTGAATCTAATCATTTTATTTCATCTTTAGTAATCAAATAGCTAAAAATTAAACATTTTTTAGGTGATAACCTATAAGGAGAAAAGATTACGTGTGGTAGTACAAGGGTTAATATTCAGGCTTATCCTTATCATTGTCGTTATTGCTTTCTGGATTATATTTTATTTTGCCATGGGCTGAAAGCTTGCCTGCGTGTAAAAAATTGTCAAGATGTGTTAGTTTAACTATGTTGGATTTTACATTGATAATTTTACGTCACTAAGAATCTGAAATAAAAAATTTCCTCTGCGTCAATATTAATATTCATTGAAAAATAAATATGTGTTTCTTTTTGTCCTGCATACTCCAATGATTCATTAGCGTCATTGTCGAGACCCGTTGCAGAGCAACTAGTGGTGGTCCTGGTGGAGCCGATGTAATCACTAGAAGAGGTTTGATTTTGAATTAGGTGGACTGCCTTTTTGTAAATTGCATGGTTGTAATGTTTGCAAATCATTTTCGTTGACTTCATCATCCTGTCATGTATTTCGTTGAACAATATTGCACGATGATGACTGATGAATGAATTCTAGTTGAGAGTTCATGCTTATATTTTTGCCCAAAATTATGTACTCAACTTAAGACAATAGTGCATTTAAAAAATGTCTCCATCTTCGCACCTAAAACATTTTCATTTTTTGGTAACGTAACTCCTTGTTAGAACAAATTGTAAGAACAGGAAGGAATGTGAAAATGTAAATCTTGATTTTGTTTACACGTCCACGTCATATTCTCATTTGTCTACAATACAATTATTTTTACAACTTTCCTTTCACAACATAGACTAATATTTTAGGCAGAGCTTTGAGTGCATACAAACCACAGATAATTGTGTTATTAGCATTTTTATTATAGAAAGCATGAATAATGCATCTTCTACAGTTACAGTTCTATTTATACATGAATCCATGACCTGCACAAATACACAAGTCATTGACAGCTCTGTCAGGAAAATATAGTAATAAAAAACCCTTTCATTCATCTATAGACACCAACTCTTCTGATGATACATTTTTCATGGACAAGAGCAAGTTCATTGAGAGTGAGAGCTAAAGCTAAAACCATTGTTAATGACTCAAGCAAATCACAAGGTCATGATGGGATTACAAAAATTCAGTAAAAAATTTTGTCTTCACTGTACATTTTCGTGAGACGACACTTGATGAGACTGCTACCAGTAGAAATTTCGACCAAAACTAACTTCATGGCTCTGGATGAATTATTCGAGGTAAATCCTTTGAATTCTAAAATAGCTTCACCTTTCCCAAATTACTTTGCAAACGTATTTTATTTATTGGACGTATTTTTTTGTCAAAAACCAACACAAAATAATTATAATTTGAATAGATTCGAATCCCAATCATCATCTCCGCAATTTCGTCTGAGAATATTGAGGTTGAGATTGAGGTTGATACTCCGATTGAGGTTGATATTCCAGTTGCGGTTCTGCCGACGGATATTGATACTGATATTTGTCTTGTGCTTGGGCAATGTTATCCAAGATTCTGTCCCCTTCCAAAGTATACCTTTGCTGGTAACTGGAACTTGGTCCATAGATGGATGACGGTGGTGGTGCTCCATATTGCGTACTTTGGGAGTACCCATCATGTTCATGTTCTTTTTTCTTATTGCTAAATTTAGAACAAACCATATTAAAATGATTTACTATAAATTAGTTTGCTTCGTTTATATTATATATTACACATAAAATATGCATTTTACTCACTGAATCTTGTCTATCAATTTTTCAAAATGTGGAGACACAGCAGACCCTATAAAAACTGCGATAATTGCAATGATTTTAATTGCAATTGCAAGCCCTACCATGATAATCGGCGTAGCGAAAAATATCCCTGGTTTATAGGTGGCCAACATTGGATCAATCTGAAACAATTAAAATTAGCTTTAAGTAAATATCATCTTTAATTAAAAACGTTTCGATTAAAACAACTTACAAGGTTACATCCTGAACCACCTATTCCACCACCACTATCACCCAAGGACGGTTTCGAAATAGACACTGACCCAGTTAGGCTGGAAAGAGCACTCGTGATTGATTCCAAGATGGAAGAAACTGCGGAACTAATCATGGTCAAGATCGAGCTAAAATTTCTTTTCGATCCAAACATTCCTTCAAAAAGGGACGTCAGGATTTTGACTGTATTATCGGCACCATCCTGTATAGAATTCTTATCGGAGGATTCTCCTTCATCTGCTTTTTCCTCTTGAACAGGTACATTGTTTGGCGACTTGTGTTTCAAAATTTCCCTTGTTCCCCCTTCCGATGATGGAAGAAGAGAGAAAACGAGAAAAAATATTAAAAATGGAGGAAATCTCCTTCCAAAAGACTTTGAAAGCTTCATCCTTCCAAGATAATTCTAGTAGAGAGTCTAACTAAGAATTGAGAGAGATCCTAATGTCAGCAAAATGACAACGGGATATGATGCATGTTTGAAAGTCGTTTCATTTTTGAAGCCGTTTAAATGGAAAGTAGAAAATAGGTATATGTTGTTTTCCTTCACTTTCAATTTGGTTCGTTTTCATGGTCATTTATATTCTACCCTGTGTATTCATTTGTTCGCAAAGTGATTCATCCTTCAAAGCACGAGGGCTATAGATATTATTACGGTAAAAATATTTTTGGCGTTTTCCTACACCTCCATATTCACTTTCACTAGAATCACTTCACTTCCTTTTGTTTATGTAGGTTTCTCCTTTGAGCTTAGCGTTAACTAATTAAAATAAAGGGGTCGGAATAAATAGCCGTACTGCATTTAATCAATTCTAGCGTTGAAATCGTTATTTCTAGCGAAAAAGTAACCACAGATTCAGATTCCTCGTCTTTTAATTTGTATAAATGGCAGGTCGGTACAATTGAAATATTATCTATAAAGAGGTGGCGGGCATGCGTCCAAGTATGTCCAAAAAGTAAAGTTTCCTATCATAAAAATTTCGACTACGGGATAAAGTTTGAATTTATTGTTCATCTTACATATTGCGTAAATGGACAAGTTATCGGATGGGATATATTAATCAGACTATAGACTATTTAATGTGCTATGGACGTAGGGTAACATATGCCTAACAAGCTCAGAATCCATGTAAACCCATATAAAAGTGCAGAATCTCCAGTGCACTTCTTTAGATGGGGTTGTGGTTGTTTGTTCCACCAGAAAAATTTGAGTAAATTCTCACGCAAAGAATAATGTATAGGTTTAGGATTTTGGAGTCAAAAGTTATTACTATCACATATGACAGTTTTCAAACGAAATTAATTTACCCATTCAAAAATTCATTCATTAAGACTTCATTCGATTTTGATGAAAACTACGAGTTCCTCTACTTTATTCAAAACCAAAGGTATGAACTGAATTTTAGTCATGATACATCAGAATCATACATCATCATCAGTCTAAAAAAGAGTGACGGGCGGAGAGTTATAAACTACTTGAGACGGGTTTTCCGATGTATGTATGTATCAAAAGGGTCCTAACTTAATTTTTGGCTGAATTGGGACTTATCAAACTCAGTACGGCTACTTATTCTGAATGCTTTATCATAAATTTACATTGCAAATTTTATTATGCCTTGTAATAGTTAAAAGACTGATTCTCTCATACTTTCCGTTAGTGATGATGCACTCCTCACGAACTTAAAGTTAGCTGAAAATGTTCTATTTTAGTACACAAAATGTGTACCATTTTTAGATTTGAATTCGTAAATATGATTTGACTCGTTGTTTAGTGTAGTTCATTCTTTTTCCGTCAATAAAATATTTTCATTTATTTAGTATCTTCAAAATCAAGATCTTTGGCACATTTGTAACTAACACATGCTTTAATTTTGTATTTAATATGATATTTGTAATAAACTTGTACATACAATACTATTCATGTTATTTGTACTAATTAATCAATAGTTAAAACTTTTTTTTCGTACACTATAGGTAAACCTTTCATTAATCAATCATACATTATTATATTTTATGGTTTCATCTCATATTTTTAAGGCTCAAGGTTAATCTGGATTTTCCCAAACGATGTGAATCAATTTTCTCTTTTCACTCTTTGCTTGGGAACAGGTACATAGTTTTGAAACAGATATTTATAAACATTGGAAGCTGCTTTACAGAGCGGATCCCCTTCAGTTTGTACATTAAACGTTGCATCTGATACAATAAAAATAAATAAAAATTAGTGCATTTGTTCATACGTGAAGAAATATACGTAGAGTCGTATATATGAACAGTGAACAATATTAAGGTAAAACTTACCGTTGTTTCCAGCATCTTCTGTAGAGAAGTGTCATGCGCCTGATTCATAAGAACAAACACGAAATTGAAGACAAACCAAGAGCCACGAAATGAGTTTCTGGTTGCGAAGAAATTCGGAATTTGTGGAAGAATAACAATGACATCTTTAATTTCAATATCACGTTTAGGTTTTTTTGAAGGTGGTATATAATCCAAAGAAAGTTCTTTTGATGATGCTGCAGATGCCTCTTGTTTTTCAGCAGGTAGCAGTTGGGTTTCAGGTGTTAATGACAAAGGAGATTCTTTTTCAACAGAAGGAGGTTTATAAAAGTCTTGACAAGCTAGAATAATAAATATTTTCGGTCTTCCCTCCATTTCCGGACAGCCGGTTCCCCTGTCATGTCTGAATTTGTGCACAATATCGTCATAAATATCCACATGTTCTTCATCCGATGTCACAATCTTGTTGTGATATCCGTGACTAGCAACGAATACTCATACAAGCGTCAACTTCATCCTCGCCACAGCCCTCACTGAAATCGTCAATCTCCTTCAAAAGCTCTTGTTTCGTATATCTCATCTTTTGTCCAGGCATCTTAGGCAAAACTTCAAAGTCCATTCCCTTCAATAATTCTGTCATATATTCCGTATCAGCATCAGCCCCATCACGTCGTATTTCCGGATTGTCAAACTCAATAATATTGATTAATAAAGCTCTTCGAATTCCATTCCTCTTCAATTTGTAATCGTCATCCTTCCTATCAATAAATCCGGAATCAGGTTTCTTCACAATAACTTTGAGTATTTCCGTAAAACGGAAAAAACTTAAAGCGTCTTTAATTACATCTACAAATTAAAAGTAAAGCATAGTCAATGCTCTGCACATTTTTTCCTTTAAAATGCCCGAGTAGCGTTATGCTACATGTGTTGGTAGTCAAGTCACTAGAAAATGGTATCAAAATAATATGTGCGTTACCTGGATTTTCCAGTTTTCTCTCTTGTTCTTTCCTTTTTCCATCTTTAAGAATTTGACTTGCTCCATCCTGACAAGCAGCATCTAGAGCTTTAATCAGATTATCAAAGCAATCCTTTTTCTTGACAATTTCTAAAAATCTCCTTTTTGCCAAGGTATCCCCATAGCCTTCATGTTTTTTTTGCCTCTCCTACGTTTTTAAATGAAATTATATAAATTATTAAATGCTGGAAAATTTTTCGATTAAAGGGGATGTAACATGTTTTTAAAAATTATGATTTAATTCCTTACAAATTCTTCTATATCGACGAATGTCAGCACTTTGAAATTTTTTAATGTCTTCATAAATACCGGAGTAAGTATTAAACTATTGATCAATTCTTCCATATTATCATCAATTACGGTTTCCTGCCATTCTTTCGTTCCTGAAATGACATGAAAACTATACTGGTAACAAAATAAATGCGCTGTAACAAAGACAATTGTTGATTCGCAGATGTTATGGGAAGATAAAACTGGCCAGGAATTGAATTGCCAAATTTATTTTCAATGAGACAAAAACCATAACATGAGTACACAGAAATTTTCTTACCATTCGAAACCTAGGGTATTCCTACATTTTAAGTTTGAATTAACACCACCAAACCAATAGTACCCAAATTTTCAAAAATGAGATTTATAAATACGAAATTTTGTTATTAAGGAATAAATATCGGTTTCAGAAATATTAATTGACAAATAATCGAAAACAATGTATTACTTCACGAACCTGAATCAAAGAGTCCTATATATTTCTTCTCCTCTTCCCCATGCTTCTGTTTTCCTCTTAGCTCTTTCATCTTTCCATCCTGTATAATTGTATATGCCTCAGTTCGTCCACATTCGTCTAATACTTGGATAAATTTATTGTACGAATTCTTCCGATACTTTAGAAAATTGAGTAACTGTCTAGACGCTGCATAACTTCCAAAGTCTTCAAATCTGCACCTTCGTTCCTACATAAATGAAACGCAAATGTGCTCAATTTATTTCATTTGAATAGTATTCATCTATCAATTTAAAAATGCCACGCTTCCTCACCAACTCCATAATTTCGGAATTTGTCAGAATTCCCGCCATATTAAGCTTTGTCAACAATAGCGAGTTAATTGACAAGCACCGCGTTTGGTCTGCCATATTTTCTTCGACAACTTTAACTTGCCAATCTTGCGTTCCTTTTTGATTATAAATTAAAGTTTTCACATGTCAGGATATAATACGATTAAAATGTTTTTAAAAAATTCTATACACAAAATAACCTTCTTTTTCTTCCAGTATTTTATCCGTTTCCATATTCTGTTTTTCTTTGAGAATCCTGCTAGCTTGAAAATGCTCAGTGTCCTCTAAAACTTGAATGAGTTTATGGAATGAATTGTCCTTTCTCTGAAGCATCAAATATCTGAAACATCTACTCTTCACTTCCGCAAATTCAATATTATCTTGGTTCTCTAATTGGATCTAAAAAAATCAAAAAAATCACGCTAAAATTTCATCAATTCCTAACCATGGCTATAATGAATTATGCTTACCAATTCTTGAATTTGTTCCTGCTTGAGGAGACCAGCAACGTGCAATTTTTCCAGGAATTCAGAACTTATTACAATATACTGGCTAATGTCTGCCCATTCAGAAATAATGAACTCTCGCTATGAATTTGTCATTCCGGAAGTATAACCTGCAAAATTATTTATTTTCGCCAAATTACCATGAATTAGCATTTATTTATTTTCATTTTATTAAAATAACAAGTATATCTGAGTGATTCACTTCTATCACTGGTGTTACATGCTGAAAATCTGCCCCATTGAGAATGAGGGCGTCGATTATTTTCTGAAGGCGTATTCTGTTTTGAGGCATGTTGGTAGCAGATTTTAACAAGTTTCGAGCCAAACTGAGAGGAGAGCTAGCTTTGCTATCACACACATTAGGATTTACTCCTAGCATAAGTAAATACTTCACGCCGCGGGTGCACCTTTCCTTAAAAGCTGAATGAAGAAGTTACTCTCCATCTGAGTTTATATGCAATTTAAACCCATCCACTTTTTTTTGAAAAACTGTCTGCCAGCTCGACATATTCTTTCTCTTCTAGCCCCTCATTACCAGTAATCACTTGGGTCAAAGCAGAAAGAAAAATATTCGTGTCTATATAGACAGAGTTGACATTATTATTAAATATCTTCAAGAGCTTCAAATCTGGACACACTTGGGTTGCAGTAAGTTGATTGGATATGCCAAGGTTTCTATCAAGAAAGTAACATTTGCTTTCTTTTTCAAGAAAACATTGGCAATGTCTCCGAATGATTTTGCGGGAGAGAGCGGCGAGGACATTATTTCGTCTTTTGAGTTCCAAGCAGTACAAATAAACATTTGTAATGCTTTTGTCATCCTTTCTAGATCTTCTACAAGGTTAATCAGAGTTTTCAGCGTTTGCTCATAATTAGCTATAGAAAGCCTGGGATAGCCAGTTCCAATGGTGTATTGTCAGCCTTTTTGGTGATAGTGGGATCTGCACCAAAGTTTAGAAGATGCGTCATAAATTTTACCGGATGTGAAGAAAGCACTACACAATGCAACGGGGTCTTTCCATCTTTATCTGTTGCTTTAAAGTCTACACGTTTACGAATAAATTCTATCAACCTCAAGTTTCTTTTCAAAGCACAGATGTGAAACTCATTTTGTATTTTGTTGTTGACACAACTAAAGTTCGCATTCTTTGGTAAGTTCAGCACTCCAGAAATATTTTCAATCTTACTGGGCCCATCATTGTTCATTGTTGCAGAGAGAAAGAAAAGGAGTATTACCAGAGTTATCTGTAATGTTCACATCAACACCGACAATGTTGAGAATCCAATCAATAATTTCTTCATGACCATGCTTCACAGCTATATGAAGAATAGACTCGCCCTCCCCGTTGACATTTGTTATACCTCCCCCAATACTTTTAATGCTTTCAAGACATTCTAGAGACCTGCCATGTTTCACTACCCAAGCTAATATTGAGTGGCCATTTTCAATTGAGGTCAGCTCCACAATTTTTAAAAAGTCCATAACTTCATTACTCATATCAAATCTTGAGAGAATAGATTGGAGAAGAATTATTCCTTTATTCCTTCTTTGTACAACTTTTTTCCAGCGATGTTTCCAATAATTTAAATAATAAACTATGAATCTGTTCGCTGGTTAAAAAACATTCTAAAGGTGGTAACATTGTCATATTTAATGGAAAATGGATACATGCATATATGCAAACAGTTGAATGTTTAATTACCCGTCACCACATGCACCAGTCCAATCCTTTTGACCCCAACGGGTTCCTCTGTCTCAGCACGGTTATCTTTTCTCCCGACTTGTATTCAAATACAAATACTATCAGCCATAGTAAACATATCTATAAATATTAATTGAAATATTTGAGACGTTATTCATGATGGTTGACATTTTAAAAACCGATCAATATGAACATATTTTGCAATGCTCAAAATTAATTTAAGGGCAACAAACTTAAACATGGAAAACGAGTCTAGCAGTCCTTATGTTAATTTCATGTTCTCTATTTTAAGCGTTAGCTATAAATAAGCTTGTTCTTGTGAGGGTTTCGAAGAGGGCGCAGTCACTCACTGGCTCTAGAAAAAACAAATTTTTAATTATTTTCTTTTCTGACATTTTCACCACTTCCATTGATTCCTCAACCATTTCCCCCATCAAACCAGTTTTCTTAAAAATTCAAATTTGATTTACCAATTAAATTAACATTTAAGCCCTTCCATCGTCCAAGAGGATATAAAATTCTTACGTGAGTAAATCACTTTCCCGTTCCTAGCATATGTGTCTGTCACTCTGTCTCCATCCTTCTACATAATATAGAATAAATTCTACGACGACGACGACGTCATCCAACATCCCTCTCTTTAAAATCTTAAGCATATTAATTAATTCGGCAATGCAGACAATTCAATCAATTGTTAACAAATTATTCCTGATAAGCTAAAAATTGATATCCTGTGATATTCATTAGAAGTGCAGACGCCTATAAAAACAGTGCATAATGAAGTCGTAATTGTCCACCGTTTACGACATGTTATATATATGTACAACTGTACAAGTAATGTTGTGACGCACTTACATGTAATGAATCATGAGCAGTGAATGAATCAGCTTCTCAGACAAACCGACGAACATGATTAATGTGCTGGTTTTTGCATAGTATTCAAATATAATTAAGCATTTATTCGGATGTGTAATGACCGGATACGATTGATCACTGACGAGATGTCTTATGATTATGAATTGGGATATATGCATGTCATTTGTAACAGCAATTATGAATAGAATAAAAGCATAGAGATTATCATTTCCCTTCATCATTCTTGTAAATAAATTACTACTCAAACATGCATCTCATGATTCTGGACATACTCAAACTAATATGGCGAAATTATACTTTATATGGGGAAACGCCCCTTGTTTATTATACATTTTTACTTATAGCACGTCATTGAACATTCGTCTCGTTTATACAGCTAATTTAAGCACAAGTCCCTACTATCCATTTTGGTGGTAATCTTGTATTTTTGGGATTCATTTTTTGGCTTTAGAGGTTAATTTGCATAAATTCAACTTAAAAATAATTAGGATGTATTTACTTTGCCTTGCTGATACAATTTTCTTTCAGTTTTCGTCTTCTTTGCCTCCTAAAACAATATATTTTTCTCAGTTAGACTATTATTGCTTGATAATATGTCACAAGTTGTTCTCTGCATCTAATGCAAAATCATGTTACAGCTATATAACTTATTTCCTCACCTCTGCGGTAGTCCCAATAAAACAGGACATTACAGCAAACACGACTAAAATAACGACAGCAAGTTTTTGCAGCTTCATTGTCGTGTGATGAACAATCACGGTTGTTTTACAGTTTTGGGTAAGTACCTTCCAGACCAAAAACTGTCTGAAATATCTTTTGGAAAGTGCTTAGACATCAATGGTGTACAAGAAGTGTTATCTAAGAATAATTCATAATTACGTAATTTATATGGGATTAAACTTTATCAAGATCAATATACAATTTCTGTATACAAGTTCTGCACACATTCGCACTGCAAGATAGACTGAACAACTTTTAATCTGAAACTACCACTAATATAAATTGATTAAATATTGCTTCTGAATTTATGTGCTTAGACAACAATGGTGACATAGAAGATTGCATCAACAGCACAAGCTATAAAGCTAAATTATGTGCACAAGAAGTGTCATTTAAGAATTCACAATCACGTTATTAATAAAACATTAAAATTTATCACCATAAGATTTCTGCATGCAAGTTATGCACACATTACTACTAGTAGATCGGTGGAACAACTTATGTTAGAATCTGATGCTACTCTAATAAAAATTAATTGGCTGCTCTTTCTTAATTTATATATGGATTCTTCTTGATTTCCAGTCCATATGCACTATTTTCTAGCTTGAATAGCTTGCATAAAGATAACAAAGTAAGTTGCCACTGCCCCAAAGAACTGCATGATCAAAAAAAGTTCTCAAATAAGTTACAAGAGCAATTGTTTATAAAATCACAGACATGTGTGTATGTACTGTAGATTTGTAATAAAGCTTTTACTTACGCTTGCCATAAAGCGAAAATCGATGTACAGCATGCTTTCTCCTATTCCCAAAGGGTTAAGATTATCAAGTCGGAATTCTTTTTC
>JAHZNA010002990.1:0-12662 GCA_027743935.1 Sinodicranocentrus sp. ZH6 | reverse complement strand
AAGGGGGTCGGCTTTGGAGTCGGCTTAAGGGGGTCGGCTAGTCGGCTTACGGGGGTCCACCCAAGTTTACCCACAAGATTGACACAACTAGTTTCACTCTTTTAAAAAGTTAAACCAAGAACTTGAAACAGGAAATTTCTAGAAGCTATATACAAAGACTACTTTACTTTAATGAATCTGAATAATGGAATACATGGTCTACTTTACTTAAGGATTTTTATGACTTCCATGGCATAGTGACAACCGGAGGAATATTAGTTAATTTAATTTCGAAATAATAATTTGACGTCTTATGAAAGTTATTGTTCTTGAAATTCATGAAGCCTGTTCAATCATACTATTTTCTTGTCCTGATGATGAAGGAAGATTAAACCTTCGAAAGCTTGACATTTATATTCAAAATGTCATCATCCGCTGTAATCGTATTTAATTCTTCGAATATCACCTTGATCATATACAACCAATAACGTTATCAAAAATGATTCCCGACGTATGATCTTTTACTCACTCAACATTTCCAATATTTCGTAGGTCAAATATTATATATCGTATAGATATATAAAAAACACGGTCTAAATCAAATGTTATAACAAGTGGCTGTGACGACTGTGAAAACTGGAAAATCAGACGTAACATAAACATTTCTAAAACATTTAATGGTTCTGTCTGATGTTATAGATTCAGCTAAATGGCAAAGTATTTGGAAATTATTAAAGCAAAACAACATAACATATAAGCTGTGAACTGCGTTTACACAGTATGAATACAAAATATGAATAATTATTTTTAGGTAAAGTTTGATTGTTTTTGATATTCATTACAAAGTTTATAATTTTTATCCCGCGTAATCACGAGGTTTCTGCACAAATAGTATTCTGCTAAACTAAACGGAGTTTTATGCACAAAAAAATAGTTCAGATTCGAAATACTATAAAGTACTGCTTCCCCCTGGTCTCCCCTTACAATACGCTGTGTTAAATTGAAAAGAGTTGATATTTCACCTCATTTTACTTGACTGTCAACTGTCAGTTCATAAATATCCCTTGTTAGTTAAAGCACCAAGGTACTCGAACATTGGAAATGTTTTTATTAAGCTATATTTACTTATCGTGTTGTCAGTGTGAACATTCATATTACCCTGCTGCTTGAGCACTATTGCCTCTAAACTTGATTAATATTTTCCATCAACACTTTTTTCGCAAGTAAATCCACCAAAAACTGTGCTCAGAATTGAAGCCAACCCCAAAAAGCAATTTATTAGATGGTATTCATCTTTCAAAGCTCCGAGGTACCTTAAAATGTTTTTACCTCAGCTTCCAACGAATTGTTTTTAGCTTGAATTACCTATCTGCTTTCACGCCCTCGCCTTTTATGTTGATTAAACTTTCCGGAAAACAACTTTCTCCGCAAGTACATTCTATATAATACAGTTCTATAATCTTTTGTTTCGCTTTGTGGTATCTCTAAAGACAATCATGCTCATTGGCTTTCCTGCGCTTACGAGCTTCTTTTGTATGGGTAATTAATTATCCCCGGTTCATTTGGCCCAGGCAGACATCCAATGTGCAAGATTCTCCTCAAAAAAATACTGCGAAGCGAAACTAATCAAAATGGAACTGTATTGATAAGTACTATTGAAAAATGGTGTCAACAACTCACCGTACTTCATTTCCTGCTGCAGTTGTTGAGCTACTTTTGAGATATAAACATCATTTTGAGGTTTTGAGGAATTTTCGTATTATACGAATATTCCATTTCCAATTGGGAACTTTCACCGAACTGAGAGGATTTTCCTTTAAACTATTAGGAAGTATAAAAAGATAAAATGCAAGCAGCAGTGATATTAGAAGTGCTTGGAATTGTTCTTTGTGCCGCAGGAGATAAGTATATTTATGCGAACTACAGGAATTTCACTCCATCAGGTAAATTGAAGCGTGCATGGTATCGCATCACCCCAAACACAATCTATTTCAAACGACCTGTTGAACATTTGGACAATTTAAATTATTACCTGGAACAATTTAATAGAGGAATAGTTGTCGTTTCAAACCCTCTCAATATTAATATTCTGAGGGGTCTCAAGCAACCAGTAATTTTACTAGGAAGTCACACATACGTACATTACGATAACATTAAGAAGAAAAATGATACTCATATCAAAATACGAGCTAAAAATTTACGCGAAATCCCATCTTCCTTGCCAATAGTAGAGCATAAGGATCATCATAGTTCTACTATAACATGTTTATCAAGAATGTCCGCTAGTTATAATTTGTGCAACACCCTCAATAGCTCACTTTTGAGCACTCTAACTCGACCGTGGAATTACGAAGTTCAAGTTGAACTCTTTTCGCCTCCATTCAAAAAAGGTGGTAGCCCAATTCAATTTCAATATTTTCTCACCCAAAATGGGTTGAACCCATTTCAACAAAAGTTCTTAAAGAATACAATCGAGTTGGGAATATTTCACGAAACTGTATTCAACAAAAAGCTGCTGCATTTATGGACGCTCTTTAAGGCTCCATGTCCTGCCTGCAACTCTATATCGGGAGGGAATCTATTCATTACTGGTTTAGTAGCGGATAAAAGCAGTAAAATAATAAATACCTCTTTCGTAAAGGTATATAGGCACGATAATTCTCCCAAGGTGAAAAATGGAAAAATGAAACAAACAAGTTTCGAACAAGGCTGGCGAGAGGATTTAACCAAGTGGAGTTTTCCGCAGTCTGAGGATACAACTTGGCAAATTATAATGCCGGATACGTACCATCCCATTGTGTCATTCTTCGAAGACTGTCCAAATTACACTTTATCAGAATACAGATCTTTCCATGACGCCATTACAAATTTGGACTTGGAAGATATTGCACCGTATTTTTACGCATCTTTGATTCGAGATGCAATTATGTCTAATGCAAGCGGCTTGCAGTGGTGTGGACGAGGGGTAAAGGAAAACAAAAAATATCATCCTGATTTAAGCCTTGCAAGAAAGCTATATATCGAGATTTACTTTGACTATAAACAAGATCACCAGCCATTTTCAACGTTCACTCAGTTTCCATTTCAGAAACTTAAATTCATTGGATGTGACAAGCCTGTCTTTGAACCTTTAGCTTTTCACCAGCTAGTCGTCGTGTATGACGTTTACATTTGGGTATTTATTCTTGTAATGATTTTCTGCTCCGCACAAATACTCCCTTTTCTGGGAAAAGGGAATAATATGGTATTGAAATTCAACGCAAATAGCACAAAGAGTAGTAAATTCTGGAATTCGTTTTCTCATTCGGTGACTTCTGTAGTAAAAGCTTTGCTGGAACAAAATAATCCATTTGAGTCGCAAGATTATCAAACTGCTTCAATGAAAATAGTAATTGTTCCAATCCTTTTAGCTGCACTAGTGTTAAGTAATGCTTACAAGAATGAAAACGTTTACAATCTTGTTTTGCCCAAAAAACCGATTCCTATTGAGGAATTCAGTCAGCTAGTTGAAAGTAATTTTAGTGTGTACACGAGGGGATTGACTGTTAGAGAACTATATCTGTATCGTCCACGTCTGCTTTGTCCCGGGAAGGAGTTTACATCAGTTTATCCTCATTTATTGGAAGCTTGTGTTAATGAAATTTGCGAACATAAAAAAGTTTGCTCTGCGAGTATTCAAATTGTTTCCGAAGTTCAAGCTTATACATCAGCATTGTCAAGGGAATACGAGAGCTACAAATTTACACAAGAGATACATAAGTATATTAAGGAAAACTCGAAATTCCTTCCTTCGGCAGCGGACCATGCAAAAATCGTACAACATAAAGAACCTTTCCCAGCTTTTATCAGTATTTCCCAATATAAATTATATTTTACTGCGCAAGAAGAAAAAATTAGGGAGGTGTTACAAAAATGCAATAAAGCTGCTGTAATCATATCTGAAATGGAATGCAACCGATTAGCAATTAAACTCCAGAAGGGAGTAAAACATGAAGATGTTTTTGTCGGGAAAAAAATTTTACTCGATGGTGGGATCGGAATTAAATTACGTGGAGAAGTGCCGCCATATATGACACAAAAACTGAGGAAACTTGAAGAAACTGGGATATCCGACTGGTTGGTCAAAATTCACTTCAGAAACAATCGGTTCGATTCGAGCTATGAAATTAAGAGATGCAAAAACCATGGGAATTTTAGATATACTAGAAAAGCCGACAATGTCAGGAAATATTGGAGTGATATTTATCGTATGGGGTTTTTGTTTAATAGTTTCCTTAATTTTTTTAATTGCCGAAGTCGGATGGATTGTAGCAATTCATCCTAAAATTGGGCCACAAAACTCACATGTCTATTTGGGTTCAAATGAGCTTTGCTTTAAATCATACCATATTTATGAAGATATTCATGATGTATACATAAATTATACAAATACAATCGTATAGTTTAGAAATATAAAGTACCCTCAATGTAAGTAATAAATCAATACAAAAATAATTAAAGAACATTCTTATTGGAAACATTTCCGACATTAGAGGAACCCATATTAATTTTTAGTCAAGCTTTCGATCACTTCCGCAATCATCATCAGGACAAATTTGAAGATAAAAATGAACATTCTGTAAACAATGAAATCTGTTTAACATATTTAATTCATACTCGAATGAGTTTATGGAGTAGCGTAAGTGGTAGCGCCTTCAATGTAATACTTAATTTAAATGCACAAATAAAACTAAAACTAAAATAAACGAATAAGGTTAATAGAAAGAAGTTTCGCAGAAAATGTTCTTTAAAAATGCGGAAGAATGGTATATTACACGCTATATGGTAAATTTTTGACTGTTAGGACCTTATGCAGGGCCTGAAGGACCTTTTAGATTTGGCGCATTAGCAATACGGCTTGTTCTCCTTCGCAAATGCTGATGAATGATATATTACACGCCATATATTAATTTTTGAAACTTAGGACCTTTTAGGCAGGGCCTGAAGGACCATTTGAATTTCGCTGATAAGCAATAGTTAATTAGCCCATCTCTTTAGGTAGCGATTGCAAAAATCCGAATTTGAAAAATTCAAATCGTTCAGCCTGGAGAGCGCGAAGAGTTTTTCGAAACTTAGGACCTTACGTAGGGCCTGAATGACCTTTTGGATTTCGCTGATAAGCAATAGTTAATTAACCCATCTCTGTAGGTATTGATAGCAGAACACAGAATTTGAAAAAGTCAAATCGTTTAGCCTGGAGAGCTCGAAATTTGGACAGGTTAAAATGTTCAGCCGGCGGCGAGCGGCCGGACAGACTTAGACTGCCAGACTAAAACTAATAAGATTCTTCGAATATATCTTCGATATATTCTGTAAACTTAATAAAAAGAAAGAGATATTTTCTGCGGATGCAAGGTAGACGGATTACATATAATATGTCAAAAAGCGTATTCTGTGGATGGACTGCGAGGATTTTGTGCGGAGTACATATTTTCAAAGTACGTTGCAACAAATGAAGAGGAATGGCTCATCAATATTTTCTAACTTTATGTTTTTGAGCAGTAAATTCGGTGTGGTAATGTCTTTTGATTGATCTGATGATGATGAGCTCTTTCTGCGTTGGTGTTAAATCTATGTAACCTTATGTAATTACTGTGTACTTCAGTACTTTCTAACGCTGTTAAAATACCATCACATTGCACAGTTTTGACTTTCACAGGACAGTTCTTTCCTCCAAATATCAAGTGGTTGTGGTTGATTCAAGAACTCGTTGTATCTGTTTGCTACTGATAAAATGAAGTCTACTAGAAATCTTTCGCTATTTGATAACAAAATTATGAGATCTTTGCCAGTGTGAAAGCTCAACCCTGATGTTAACTATCTGATAGTTAACGAGTTAATGCGCTATTTGGTGATAAGAATAATAACTAGTAGAACATGAGCATTCAAAATCTAGAAATGGATCTTACTTCATTTCAGGTTTTCCGATACCCACATCTAGCTTTAACTAATGAATGCATTGAGGTAATAATAATATCAACTTAAACCTGCCAACGTTAAGATGACTGTACTCTCGTTCGAGGAAATATATATTATGTACCTGTATATGGTTTTTGAAAAAGGCAACTACCTTAAAATACATTAGGTAAATTAATGCCTTAGAAAGTGAATCAGAACAGGAAAGAAGGAATTATATTACATGAAAATTCTTTTTGGTGAAGCTCAAGCTCAATCAAAAATCATATTTAGTAGATGTCAAAGCAAAACTAAATCCTAATCCGATTTTTTTGCTCTTTTGTTAAAATTTTCAAACCATAACATATCGTAAATCGTTTTGAAATATGCTGTACGCATTGGGGTAGGCTCGCATATATTTATTAAACTATTTCGAATTTTAAATGGATTGCATTGGGTCCCTCTGCTTCCAAGGGTCAAACTGCCCCAAAACAAAACGACTTTTTTTACAAACAACTCTTGTGCATATACGCCCTTAGCCTTATCATGTATTTTAATCAGACATCAACATAAGTTGGTAAGAGCTTTTACGTTTAAGGTAAGCATCTCCTAATTCCCCACACAGCCACACCTACTCTCAGCCCACTCATTGCTTGGCTCGAATCACTTCATACAAAATATTAAACAAACAGACAACCAAGGATTGAACACACAGTTCATACGATACAAGAGTAAATTACATGTAATTTCAAGTAAATCTTTGTTTGAGCATAAAAACATCACAAATACATATATTCCTCTCCTAATTTAGCATAAAAATATATTTAAAACATCCAACCGCGTCGTTTGGACTGTAAAACACTAACTTTTACAGTTTCAGATACACTACTGACGATTATTATTTGTGGCTCGCGTAATAGCCAGATTTTTGTGTAAATAGTATCATAAACTGCTAATCTAAACGCGCTTTAAGTTTCGAAAACCATGCTGCAAAATTGTCTAGAATTAATACTTGACTTCCTCTTAACTCGACTGTCAGTTCATAAGTATCCCTTGTTGGTCAAAGCACCAAGGTACTTGACCATTGCGAATGCTTTTTTATCCAAGCTACAAACTTAGCGTGTTGTCAGTATGAAAACTCTTATTACCTTACCCTTCTGCTTGGGCGCCAGTACCTTTTAACGTTATTCATATTTCCCATTTAACACTTTTTTCCACAAGTAAATCCACGAAAAGCTGTGCCCAGAATTGAAGCCAGCCCCTAAAAGCAATTTATTTGATGGTGTTCATCTTTCAAAGCTCCGAGGTACCTTAAAATGTTTTTACCTAAGCTTTAAACCTATTGTTTTTAGCATTGAATTACCTATCTGCTTCCACGCCCTCGCCTTTTATGTTGATTAAACTTTCCGGAGAATACCTTTCTTCTAAAGAAAATTGTATGTACAGATCTGTATTCTTATGTTTCGCTTCTCGATATCTCTGAGAAGAATCGTGTTCATTGGCCGCCTGAGCTTACGAAGTAGGGTTTTTTGTATGTGTAAAATTAGCTTCGCCTCATTTGGGCCAGACAGCCAATGAGCACGACTCTCGTCAGAGGTACCACGAAGCGATACTAATGATGATGAAACTGTACAGATAAGATTAAGGTATCCTGGCGTCGAACAACTCACCTCACTTCATTTCGTGCTGCAGTTGTTGAGCTACTTTTGAGCTAAAAACATTTTCTTTTCTTATTCTACAAATACTCCATTTCCAATCGGAAACTTTCACCAAACCGTGGACATTTTTGCTTCAACTACTATTTCAAAGTGTAAACCGTGAAGAGATCTTGATAAAAATGAAAGGAGTGGTGTTATTAGAAGTGCTTGCATTTGTTCTTTGTGCTGTAGGGGTTGAGGATGAGTATATTTATGCAAAATACAGGAATTTCACTGTATCTGCTAAATTCAAGCATGCATTTTATCGCATCACCCCAAACACAATCTATTTTAAAAAACCAGTTGAACACCTGGACAATTTAAATTCACACCTGGAACAATTTCATGAAAGTTTAATTGTTGTCGTGAACCCTCTCAACATTGACATTCTTAGCGGTCTCAAGCAACCAATAATATTATTTCGAAGTCAGACATACGGATATGAGGAAGGCACTGAGAAGGAAAATGATACTTATATTAAAGTACGAACTGAATCTTTGAACGAAATTCCATCTTCGTTGTCAGTAATAGAACGGGACAATACAAGTGATGTTTTAAAATCTATAACCTGTGGATCAAACTTATTCATTATAAATGACTTGTGCAAACACATTGATAGTTACCTTCTGAGCAGTCTAATTCGACCGTGGAATTACGAAGTTCAAGTTGACCTATTTTCACCTCCATTCAAAAAAGATAGTTACAAAGATGGATTTCGACATTTTCTCACCGGAAGTGGATTGAAATCAGATGACCAAATAATATTTTTAAGGAATACAATCCACCTAGGAATATTTCACGAAACTGTATTTAACAAAAGGCTGCTGCATTTATGGGCATTCTTTAAGATTCCATGTGCTCCTTGCAATACTTTAAAGGAAGGGAGTCTAATAATTACCGGTTTAGTAGGGGATGGAAGCAGTAAAATACTAAATACCTCTTTCGTTAAGGTATGCAGGCACGGTGACTTGTGCACCAAGGGAAAAGAAGAAACAACGGAAATGAAAGAAACAAGCTATGAAAAAGGCTGGCGAAAAAAAATCCTTCAGTGGATTTTTCCGCAGTCTGAAGTTATATTGTGGCATATTAAAATGAAGGACACGTTCCACCCCATTTTATCATTTTTAAAAGACTGTCCAAATTACACTTTATCTGAATACCGGGCTTTTCATGACGCCATAAGAAATTTAGAATTGGAAGATATCGCACCATATGCATACGTGTCGTTGATTCGAGATATTATCATGTCTAATGCAACCCACTTGCAGGAGTGTGGACTAGGAGTAAAGGGAAAAGATGAATCTGGTATAGTCAATAAATGGCTTCATCTTGAGATTTCATTTGACTATAAACAAGATCACAAACCCTTTGCAACGTTCACTCAGTTTCCATTTCAGAAACTTAAATTCATTGGATGTGACAAGCCTGTCTTTGAACCTTTAGCTTTTCACCAGCTAGTCGTCGTGTATGACGTTTACATTTGGGTATTCATTCTTGCAATGATTTTCTGCTCCGCACAAATACTCCCTTTTCTGAAAGAAGGTAATAATATGGTATTAAAATTCAATGAAAATAGCAGCAAGAGGAGTAGAATCTTGAATTCGTTTTCTCATTCGGTGACTTCTGTAGTGAAAGCTTTGCTGGAACAAAATAATCCATTTGAGTCGCAAGATTATCAAACTGCCTCAATGAAAATAGTAATTGTTCCAATTCTCTTAGCTGCCCTAGTGTTGAGTAATGCTTACAAGAATGAAAACGTCTACAATCTTGTTTTGCCCAGTAAACCGATTCCTATTGAGGAATTTAGTCAGCTAGTTGAAAGTAATTTTAGTGTGTACACGAGGGGATTAATTGTTAGAGATGTATATCTGAGACGCCCACCTCTGCTTTGTCCCGGGAACGACTTTACAGCCCTTTATCCTCATTATTTGGAAGCATGTGCTGATAGGATTTGTACAAAGCCTTTAAATGGTTATTGCTTTGATATTATTCAAATTGTTTCCGAAGTTCAAGCGTACACGTCAACAATACCAGAGGAATACGAAAGCCCCAAATTTACACAAGAAATGCATAAGAATATTCAGGAAAACTCAAAATTCCTCCCTTCTGCAGCGAAGCATGGGAAACTTGCTCTAGATAGTATAATAATTGATTTTATGTCCGTAGTAAGCATGAATATTAAACAATTGAAGCTTTATTTCGCTGCGCAGAAAAATGGGATTAAGGAGGTCTTACAAAAATGCAATAAAAGTGCTGTCATCATATCTGAAATGGAATGCAATCGATTGGAAATTGAACTCCAGAAGGGTGTCAAACATGAAGATGTTTTTGTCGGGAAAAAAATTTTACTCGACGGCGGAATCAGAATTCAATTAAGAGGAGAAGTACCGCCATATATGACTCAAGAACTGAGAAGACTTGAAGAAACTGGGATATCTGAATGGTGGGCAAAATTCACTTCGGAAACAATAGGTCCAATTCGAGCTATGAAATTGAGATCCGTTAACAACAAAATAGAAAGTTTAAGTGTTCTAGAAAAACCGACAATGTCAGGAAATATTGGGGTAATATTTATCGTATGGGTTTTCGGGCTAATAGTTTCGTTTATTTATTTATTCGCCGAAGTCACATGGGTTCTAGCAAGTCACCTTAAAAATTGGGTAAAACTAAGAATAATGTGGAGGCTGACTGAAATGTCAGTAAAACTGAAAAGAAATGTATGTAATGTAAAATGAGCTTGTCTGATGTAGACTTCAATGAGCTTTGCATTGAATCATATGATATTTACGAATATATTCATCATGATATATATAACATTATATACAATAATGTATTTTATAATTAGAAGCACTTTCAACTTAAACAAAAAGCCATCAGTACAGAAATAAGGAAACAACGTACTCTAAGTAATACATAATGTTAAACTTCTTTCATTTAGGCTCAAATGAGTTTTTGGCTTAGAGCATTCAGTGTAATTAATAAATGCACGAATACAATATCATACGATCATATCATCATCATTGTTTGCCATAGTTGATTGATTTGAAAGATTGTAAACTGAACTTTACTCCGGTTGATAGTAATTTGGTGTTTTATAAGGAATATAAGGAAACATTAACTAATAAACCAAAACTTACTGCTTAGTTAGTTTGATATTTCGAGAGTTTGGAGATTTAGATATAAAGAAATATTAACTAAAACCTTGCTTTCCTTCATAGAATAAGATTGTAGCATAATACAACTTTATTCTATGGCTTTCCTTGGTACGGGAAAATAATGCTTCTTTGGATGCTCGCCTCGTGGTTGCGAATGATATAATTCAAAAAGAAAAGTACTCTAAAGGTACATTAACCTTCATACATCTGAATGCAAAAACGGAGAACAAGATGATTGACATTGTTTACGACATTTGTAAGATATCTTTGCGAAAACAAACATGTATTTTTAGAAAATAGAGCAAACCATTTCTTGAAAAATAAATTTTATGAAGTTTTATCATCAACAAAATGTTATTTTGGAGGATTTCTCCCTTCTTTACACAAGCACTAGTTATATTTGTTTATTATGCCAAAATATCGTAAGCTTACAAGCTTGCATTGATGCTAAACTTTATTTGAAATCTTATTAAATAGCGAAGCGAAGCGTAGCCTATTTCTTGGTAATGGTCTGTGTCCGATCCTTCCTTCCGGCCGAGTTGGCCCTAACGCCCATAAGCTTTTCAACTTCTGATTTCACTAACTGATAGCTAGCTAAATTATCTCGACCAAGTTCTAAGATGGGCCAAATCGGGTCAAAGGTTAAGTAGTATTTCGATTTTGAATCTTGAAAAATAAATTTTATGAAGTTTTATCATCAACAAAATGTTATTTTGGAGGATTTCTCCCTTCTTTACACAAGCACTAGTTATATTTGTTTATTATGACAAAATATCGTAAGCTTACAAGTTACAAGCTTGCATTGATGCTAAACTTTATGTGAAATCTTATTAAATAGCGAAGCGAAGCGTAGCCTATTTCTTGGTAATGGTCTGTGTCCGATCCTTCCGGCCGAGTTGGCCCTAACGCCCATAAGCTTTTCAACTTCTGATTTCACAAACTGATAGCTAGCTAAATTATCTCGACCAAGTTCTAAGATGGGCCAAATCGGGTCAAAGGTTAAGTAGTATTTCGATTTTGAATATTTCAAAGTGGGAAAATGGGACTAACGATAGCTCTAATGATACCGTGTAACTTGTCATTTGAAAGGGAATTAAAAGTTTAATGGATTGATGGAATTATTTTTCATAAATATTTTATCGTTTGACCGTTATAACGGTAAAAATATTTAAATATTAATTTTTCGTAAACGCCTTTATATTTTTTACTCGAGTTTTCGCAAATCAATATATAAAGTAAAGTTCTAAATCTTTCTTATCTTCTAGATTAAATCCGTTAAACGGTTCTAACGGTAACACTAACCGTCACTGACTTTCAAATAACCTTAATGTAACATGTAATATATCATTCGAAAGGAACTTAAAAGTGGAGTCGAATAGTTTGATTAGTGTTTTGAAATACCTTACCAATTGACCGTTTAATCAATTTTTTGCTGCTTCGCTATTTATGTAAGACCTTACAGGTTTTTATTTTTAATTAAGTCTACTAAACCACTCAATTTTTGTAGAGTAATACCACACTAATTATATTATTAAGTAGGACATTCATGTACGTGACAATGGTCCCTTTTTTCATTGTATAGAGACATCCACACTTCATCTTCATCTGACATTGGGCCCTCCACTGTCGATACTTGTAGCCCCCTCCTGTCCTCGGAGTAAAATACCGACGGCGATTCTCCTCCACAATTATCCTCGTCGTGTCCGACGCTGACTCAGCAAGTGTTCCAAATATCCCGGCAAAGCAAACAAAATATATTCCCATCACAATCCAAACCAAACTCACATGAAGAGGAATTTTCCCGAAAGTAATTATCCCAAAGGAAATCACCCCTGAGGACAAAATTTGTCCTATGAAGATGCCCACCATTAGAGAGGAATTGATGTACCATTCACAT
>JAHZNA010002989.1:0-12010 GCA_027743935.1 Sinodicranocentrus sp. ZH6 | reverse complement strand
GTTGTGGTCCCCCTCAGTTTTTGCTTGCGTAATATCTTTCATTGTCTAACATAGGTTTATCATATCACATCATTCATTATCATTACTACCCTTACCCTTACAGTAATATGCTATGTAGGTTTAGTTTGAACTTTCACTTAACTTGTGTGCTTTGTCGTAATTCACATATTAGTACATAAACACAACCAACTAGGGAATATTAAGTTATGAAATCATCGAATATTTTAAGAGTTCGCAAAAGTCGGGTACCAGTAGTACCACTACGATGTCTATATGATAGAATCAAATTTATATTTTCAATTTATAGCCACACACTTATCCTTTCTTACTTGCATGCACATGTCAACGAGTTTCGTGCAAGTCATGTAAAATCTGTACGTACAATGATTTAAATGGTTTATAACTAACTATATAAAAAGTCCTTTCCAGAGATTTTAATTTGCCATGTACCATGTACGGTTATACATGGCTGCATTTACATTTCATCGTATGTCGTAGGGAAATTATTGTGAAAAAGATCTAACAATTTTCTTAATCAGAAACAGAAACGAAGTTGATTGTTATTAGTTTAGTTATTAATTAGAAGTCCTAACTCATTGGTTGTAATTTTCTTCGAATTTCTGATTTCCTTAGGCAATAAATTTTGCGACTGTTTAGCTTGTTTAATTCATTATTGATTGATTTCATATTATTCTAGACTGATAACATTAACATGTTTTTATCACAGGTGACAACTGTCATCCATATCAGCCATTTAAGTGTCCACATCCAGAGGGTAAAGGGAAATGTATCTCCATCCAGTACTTGTGTGATGGTGCTCCAGACTGTCCAGATGGTTATGATGAAGATGCGCGACTTTGTACAGCAGGTTAGTCGTGGCATAGAATATTTCATACGTTTAGTTTTTACACCAATGTGTAGAAATGAATACCAACTTTTTAAATTTGACATTCAGTTTCATTCACCATGATATGAGTGTGGGTGCATAACGGAAAGTTTCTAAAATTAGAGTTTCTCAATGCATTATTTATTAAATGCCAAGATGAAAGCAGTCAAACTACGTGCTAAATTATTTAACAAGTCAGTGTAACATTTGGAGTGGCCTTTTCCAAGATAGCTTTTGGATGATGAGGTACTCGTTGACTATGAATAACAAGCAAGTATGGTAGAGATTTCAGGAAATGCCAAAGGATGTAAAAATGGTTTTTTGTCTACCTCCGTACTATTTCTCCTCCCTTCGGCAACTCTTGCGAAACAGTTGGTAGGATGTTAATTAAGTGCACGGCTCACTAAGTCACAAGTCCAAAGGAAGGGCACTCGTGCATACTTTTATCATTATTAACAAACACACTGCATGAAAACACACTTCTCAACAATAATCAATAAATAACCTCATGTTTTCTCTTAAAATGTTAATTTGAACAGAGTTGTCTTGAATCTCTGAGTGAAAAACGTATTTAAATTTACATGCATATTATGTGTGAATGAATCATAATGTTATACACAGTACGTAAAGTGAGCATGCAAATTGCATTTCCGCTAAAATAAAACATGCAATATTTGCCAAAAAATCTCTGCATTGCATAACTTGAAGTTTTCTACTCAACATGTAGTTGTCAGTTGGGCCTGTTTGCATTATTGATAAGTTAAAGTTAAAGTAGACTTTTACGAATCGAATAAAAACTTATTATAAACTATAAGTTGTAAGTTAGATATGCTCTAATAACTGAATATAAGTAACTGTTCTTTGGGTGAAAGCTTTTGAAAATGTGTAAGAGAACACAGAAGGGTAAAGGGTATACAACATTTCAAAGGGTAGTTCAAATAAAGTACATAAAGTAAAAGCATATTTAAATAGTTTTCACGAAGATGAAACATTTTTGAAAGCTTGGCAAATAAAATACAGTTATAAAAAAGGTTCTCTCAAATGGTTACAAATTTTACTCGTAGGAATAAATATTGATCCACTTCATACGCAATTCATTACATTTCTTTTCTTTACGACGCATAAATACAAACAATTCCCTTTTATAAAGTTGGCACATTCAGATTATTCTTGTTTTAATGTATCGCATAAAATCACGTACCTTACAAAATTTTTATGATTGTCCTTCAGATTTTTAGATAAATAAAGCATCTCCAAACGAAGGCAACACGATTTGCTGAAAAATATATGTAATTTCCTGAGACTTACAACAAGTCCACTGGAGAAAATATTTGTGACCGAGAATACTCACTCCTTTGTGGGATTTTGAAGATGACAACAAAAGAAGAACGTAAATGTTCATAGAAAATATGCACATAAAAGTTTCATGTGTCATGTGTATAGCCGAACATACATAATGCATTTAGTTTTATGAGGTTTGCTGCTGTTTTGGGAATTCATGAAATTTGCTCTGTCTGACATGGTTTGTTTTCGCATTCACATTTTACAATGCCGAGTTTGATCTGACTCCCCCATTCCCATTTATCAACAACAAAGAAAGGTGACAAAATCCACGTATGAACAATATAGTTCTTACGTATAAATAGGATGAGAAACGTTGGTATCGGCGTGTTTGCAAAAAAGGATAAAACTGATACACGACTAAGTACTACGTGCACATGATCTCAAAATTCTACCACCGTGTTCCAATTTTTCCTCCCTTCATGACGCATTGGGAGTCATAAAACTTATATGTAATGTAAGTATATAAGCAAAGCGATCTTTTGTGTTGCCAGAAGGTGAGATTATTTCGACTGTTATACATGAAACTTAAATTGACATCATATTTACATCAGCTTTACCTGAGCAATGTGTACTATGAACATATCCATATAAAACACGCCAATATTGAGAAACTGTGTAGGATGGCTTGTGGCAAAGTGTTTTACATGTTGTGTTTGTGTTAATATTATCACATCACATCTTCCTTTCGTTTTATATTCAAGGATATCATTCAAATTGACAGTCATCATAAAAAATGCTGTAACTAGATTCTTTTCACGACCCCACCCGCTTTTTACACGAGACGTCAGTGAATTGTACTTCTATAAGTACTGGGTTGTTCAGTTTATTCCCAACCGATGGTATACGTATAAGTAAAATTTACTCGTTTGCATGTTTATAAAGTCGCTTTTAACACTACGATACAAATGTATTCTTTCAGTTCAGGAAAGGTATATGAAACTATTCAAAGCGTAATTTATGGACTTGAATTTATTCTACTCTAGTGTGTTGGATTGCTTACACGTACGCCTTTTACCATTTCGTCAGCTTTTTCCGTAAATTGATGCATCATCCCTCATCCCTTGTTAACTTTCACCAAAGTCAGGTCCATATGGTAGCGATCCCACACGTATTTCTTTCTCTTCCGTTGTGTGCTTCCCTTGACACAAGTATAATACATAATGTAGTGAGACGTTGTCAGAGAATAGCAATGAGAT
Organism: Sinodicranocentrus sp. ZH6; assembly: GCA_027743935.1. Classification (NCBI taxonomy): domain Eukaryota; kingdom Metazoa; phylum Arthropoda; class Collembola; order Entomobryomorpha; family Entomobryidae; genus Sinodicranocentrus; species Sinodicranocentrus sp. ZH6. Next base: position 8,584 of record JAHZNA010002989.1, on the reverse strand, counting down.
AAGAGAAATTTTCTGAGTCCTCTCGTTGTCTAGGTATAAAATGCATGATATGACGCAAGACAAGTATAGGCATGACTTGTACCTGAATGTTGTGAATTGGGAAAATGAATTGGCACATAGTCACATAACGCAGGTATAATATGTAACACTTGAAGTGTTTCTCGAGACAGTTTTAAGCCATATGAGAATATATACAGGATGATGAATCAAACAAAGGTTTTGAGCTGGTAATCCACTCCTAGAGTAACGTAAAGTGTAAACTTACCGTACAAACCGTAGCTCTTTCTTTCTCCTGTTCTAGTAGATGGTAATGATAAAGCTGAGTTATCTATCTAGAAAGGGAAACTGAAGCAGCTGGTTTATTCAACTTGGCGATCATTCCAGATTTTGATGGATTCTATTCTCATTTATTTTCATCTTTTCCTGGGCCGGAGACGAGTTATCCTTATTCACTATATGAAATACACACTTTCACTTTATATTTACATTTTGCTACTTGTTCTCTTCGTGTTTTGTAACGACTTTACGAGTTGTGTAAATTACTCTGCTTGTAGTGCATCTCCAAATTTTCTCTTAGCTACAAAGATAAAGCGTAGAATATGAAGTATTTTGCTGCTGTGAATAACGAGAATACTTGTTAGTGTCTGGACTGGAATTAAGAATGAGTGGAATGTTTGCTTAGTATTAGGTGCAGAATACTTGGAGTAACTAACGTACGTAAAGTTAAGTTTTTGTGGTGGTATTTTTGCAATGCTGATTTCTTTTTCTTTTAAACTTTTTCCAAAGTTTCAGATTGGCGCTTTCTCATTGTAAAAACCACTTTGAAAAGTTATAGCGTAAAAACTTTACTGTTGTGCTTGCTTGCATCTCTTAAACATTTTATAGATAAAGTCGGATGTTGGTTTAAAAATGGAATGGACATTTTTTTCTTCATATTTGTCAGAAGTAATACAAGAGCCAAATTTTTTATAAAGAATACTGTTTAATATCAACTTACCAAGTTTACATGTCGACTTCCATGCTTAAAATGAGTATTTAAAGCACATTTTCATTATTATCATCGCTTTATTTAATACGTAATTTTCATGTTTTTATTTAATTTAAATCCTGTCCTGCTCATCCACAGGTGAGCATTTTCTCTACTTCAAAAGTCAGCTTAAATTTATTGAAAACAGTACCTAAGTACGTATAAATAAATGAAAACCTTTGTTACATACAATGAGCGCACGAGAATTTCTCCTGTGACCTCGTCTCACTTTTAACAAAGTCATTTTCAGCATGCGGTTCTATTTCTGTGCAAATGCTCAACATGAAATCACAGAGGTATTAGTATTCTTTCCTACCACTATCTCACCCCTAGCAACCGCCTGTTTTATTCACTAACTCACTCACTCAGACTGTATGAACATTCTGTTAATTAATTACCTCTTCTATATTTAAGTGTGATGTGTAGGTAGCTACTCCAGCTTTTATGTGAATATAGCATGAATATGAGCTCCATGGTAGTCAGTAGTCATTCGATGTTTGTGCCAACGGGCATTCTTGAGAACAGCTAGTTCAATATTCATAAGTCCTTTTAAGCTCACAGCAGCCGACAAAGTTACATTGTGGTTGAATCACAGAAGGGTTACTCCTTCCGTATACAGGATTTACAGGAAGGCACTCATCAACTAAACTTTCACGGCAAGCAAAATACTCATCTCATATTCCTTTAAATCCGCGTTGAATTACAGAGGCAAAATTCAACTCATTGACAGCAACTCCAAGTGAATATATTAATATTTTACGCTTTCGTTGCTTCATTTATGAATGCAGTTTTAAAATTTGATAATTTTGATAAGTTCTCTTCTCTGTCTCTGTTCTAACGATATGAACACTTTTAGATTACACAATAATAAGAGTGTTTATTCAGTGTCTTCACCTTTGGATGAAGCTTTCGCATAACATGAGTGCATAGTGCCCACTGACAGGAAATTTAATTTTAGAGTAGGCTTAAAATTTACGTAATTACATTGGAATGGAATGTGGAAGTGTCCTTAATCATACTTACTCGTTTCCATTGTTGTAAGTCGATTCTGATTTTGGGAAAAGTCCAGCGCCCACTCGAAAGCATACGCCTCCGCACTTTTGCTTTTCCCTGGCATCATTATCGATATATAAGTTGCAATATCGTATACCAAGTTTCGTTGGGTGGGCAAAGGACAGACAACCATCTATTTATTACTTCAATCATAGGGAAGAACTATAGACTTAAGATAACCTTGTAATGTGGTATGCCTGTAGCGCAGGTTCTTCATTCCGAATATCCAATGTCTAGCATGCTCTCCTTTGCATGTTGTCAATTTATTTTAAAAGGCTGGACCACCCTCCTGTGTCAACTCTGTGCCAACAACACTGGTTGAAGTAGCCGAAATGCTGTTAGCAAAACAACCAATACTAAACTCTTTGAAATAAATTTGAAGACATGAAAACATATATGCTTAAAAAGTATTAGATACTAAATTATGTGTGGGTACGTGAGTAGACCGTGTGCTTGTTATCCTACTGTTAGCTTGAGCCAAAATCGACCACTTTCATGCACTCCGGTTTAAGTATCTGCCGTCCCTATAGGGTCGACCACAAACATAAGCATAGACACCCCTACCCCTAGTAGGAAATTGAAAACTTTTATCGTCTTTTAATATAAAATACCGAAAAACAGTGTAAAAAAATCCGCCTTTTAATAACAGGTGAAACTTTTGTTTGTGTTTAATATTTATACGCATAAATGCGCATACGTAACCTTGCTTATATACAAATTTTTTAACCAAGTTTTCATTTTTATCTTCAAAATATTCGATTCCAAGTAAGTTATTTTCGTTCACTTTTTTTGCTCTTGAAAATGACCAGGGGTAATAGTGGAAAGCTTGAGCTTTGAAATAAATGTTAACCACTTAAGCAACCAGAAGTTTCTACTTATAACGTTATAACTTATATTTATCTGTTTATATTTTCTTCGGTACACAAAGCTGACAAGAATATTTTTATTCCAAACCTATAGACAACATTTTTATTTCCTCTTCAGGGGATTTTTTACATCTGTAAAATGCTAAAATTGCTCTAGTGCTGCCCAAACCAATCTAAAAGTTACGTCTCTTGGTAAAGCACATTACCTTGAACCTTAAGTGATCATAGTTATTCTACCTCAAAACGGGTTTTTATGTTCTAACCTGTAGAAAAAAATCAAATCACACAAGGTCTGCCAAGGGCAACACTTTAACTGTATAAAAAGTCGTCTGGAGTTTTTGCTTTGTTCCCTATGATGTAAAACGCAAGATTCCAGTCGGCGATATAAGTTACTGGTTACAGGGAAAACACTACAATAGATAAGGTGAATTAACGAGTGGTTGTCGCCGGAAAGCCATACTACGAAATAGCTATTACGTTGACTATGGCCGATTTCTAAAACTTAAACAAATGCAGGCTTACAGATAAAACAATAACTGACTCTTGGTTGGGAATGACTGAGTCACCCATTATTTCGTGTATACGAACAATCCCAGATAGTCTAGATAATATTAGAGTGAGTGATTTATGCATTAGACGTTGCGATAAATAGGCTTAACATTATGTCTGAATGTCTGATTGTTTGATATTTCTTCTTTTGAGTTGCCGTTTTCAAAATCTCCATTCAAATTTATTTTATGTTCATAGTCATTCATGTATGTGTACATGTAGGGTCAAGATTGGTACAAAGAAAGTAGAAAATATTCGTTATACATTCCTCTGCATGATAATAATGCATTAACATAAAGGCAGCAGTGCATATGACGATGAATCTGAGACTTTCCCCGAAAAAAATATTACATCCGTCAGTTCTGTTTCAGTTCGCTTTATTACCTAAGGTTTATTGGGTTAAAACAGGGTTGAAACTCATTGTCAGATTCTACGCTAGCGAAAACATTAATGACAGGAGTACCGCATTTAGAAAATTAAGACAGCCCTACAACGTGAAGGTTTTAATTCTTAAGAAGCTAACCATATTTTTCAATCGTTGGCTTAGGACAGGAAAGATTATTTTTAATGAGGAGAAATCCTTAGACAATGTAGAAAATGTGGAAAGTAGAAAAACAAAGCAAAAAGTAGTTCATGTTCATCGTGTTTTTTTCTCTCATTTCTTTGTTTACTGAAAACACATAGCCAACAACAACAGCGATGCTAGAGAAAGGCAAGAGCAGTAACGAGGAATGATCATGGCCACTATATCAATTTAAAACTTCGGAATGCCCAACTTTCTGTGGCTTCTCACTCCGATAGTGTACTTCTCTGCCCCTCCTCAGAATCACTTTAAGCATGCCATTTAGAAGGATAGAGCAAGTAGTTTGGTAGTATTGCCAGAATTGTCTTTCAGATGAGCCAGCCATTACTTCTGCTATAAATAAAGGATCCTGCGGGTACTTCTCCACCTAATGTGGGTAAAACCAGCGGAATGAAAAAAATAAAGAAAGTCGTCTTGAAACAACAAAGAGAATAAGAACGTGCTTCGCTTCTCCCATTGTGTATTTATTTTGATATGGCTTCGTGTCTACAGTTAGACGTAGTGGTATGAGGTAAGGAAGATTCGACAGCGATGGGATTCTACGTACTCATTTACGCATTCTATACATGAAACGCCCTTAAATCCTCCAATCCTCGGAGACGTTTATTGGTAGGTTAGGCGTGAAGAAAGGAAAATTGTATGAATAAGTTTGAGCAAAGTTTTTATCTTGGATGTTTACCTACTTTATTATACTGTTACTTTCTAACCAATGTAGTACCGGTTGTGGGCGAACAGAGACTCAGGTTGCTTCATATTATATCGTGTGTGGTCTCTCTATCGCGCATTTTCCGTTGTCCTTATGTGTAAATTGAAGAAAATGACTTAGAGAAAAACGGAACTGAGCTGAAAATATGATTTTGTCTTACTAGTTCATTGCGATCCTCACAGAATACGGTCACGAATGAATAACTGTTTAATTATAAGATGCTAGGAAATGCTTTAGGCAGGACGTGCATAGCATCGAAGAGTTTTGAAGTAAAGCGTATGTCAGCAGATGTTGAATGACGTGATAACTAGTTAACGATTCATAAACATTTTTTTGTACCATACTAGGTTTCAACGTGTTCGTTCATTAATAATGGTTTTTTTTAAATTGCCTTTTGGTGGGATTGAAGATGTAAAAATCAAAGAATGACTATATCAGAGTTCACCCACTATACTAAAAAAAGATGCTATTGTACCTATATATGAGGAAATTGATAGTGGCAGAAGAGACAGGGTATTGTGATACACATTTGTTTTAGCATTCACAACAGACTTAGTGTGCTTCTCATCACATGCAAAAATGCTCCCCTATATTGTATTTAGAATCAAGTAAATCAAGTTCTGAGCAACGTTTTGGGAGAGAGTCTCTTGTGTGCCACTCTTTACACTTAAAGTCAAACGGAGCCTTACTGAATTCTAATAAGTTATGGTGTTGTATTCTAGTGAATCTGAGGCAATCTATTAAATTCCAAGAAAAAGGATTTCGGTTGAAGTGGTAGATTTGAGCGCAAAAAATGTTAAAAAGATTTAGTTTAAAATCCCAAGAATCATAGTACCTAAATGAGAGATGAGAAAATGTTCAGGATTTGAAACCAAGGCTGACATCACAGATGTTTCTTTCAAAGGGAATTTCTTTATTTGAGCGTATTTGCGTTTCTTTCGCTCTGCTAACTCATGAATATACAGGTTTTGACTTGAAGCATGCATTTATATTTCATTATGACGGAAGTTTAATCCCAATGGTTATCCAGAGCTTGTCGCCGAAGTTTTCTAGAAATTTTACATTCAGAAAAGTTTTCCTAGCAGAGTTGCGAACGCTATGCTAGAAAGAGTTTTCAGCTTTCACATTAGAAACCATAAGAGGGATGACTCGTAAACTGCATTTTCTCCTTTTCCTTGTCAATTTACTCTGGATCATTCTAAACTGACTTGATGCTTCATGGTAAAAAAATGCATTTTGTTTTTGTAACTTTTTAAACAACTGCTTATACTAACATGGCTAATCTAAACTGGTAAACTATTATAATATAGGAAATGAGCTCATCATGGAGTTATAGAGAGTAAATTTTCACAAGCATGTCAAGGAGGTATAATTTATTTTGAATACAGCCTTCTTTATGTTCAGAAGAGGCTTAAAATTAAATTTATTTGGCCCAACGTTTGTACAATTTTTACTTGTCAACTAAACGAGCAGAGAAAACTAGCGAATTAAACGCATTTGTATAATTAGAACTTCTGCAAGGCATTAATAACAGTAAATTTCACTTAAGTTTTTCCCGTTATGTAACTCCACACCTTGGATTGATTACGTAAGTGCATGCCATTAACATTAAAGTATATAAGCATGAGATGCGTCGTTATGAGATCCGCCATACTAGATATAGCACTATATAATTTTCGCAAGTCACGTAAATATACTTTCCATAAGTTGAAGTGACTTGACAGAACTTTCTTCAAAATTTCTTCTCTAAGTTACATTGACATGATACGTGCTTTGTACTTCCAATTTTTCATGGATTCAACTACATGCGTCAGAAGAGCGATCATCCCATTTTTTCGACGTTAAACTTTCATAGGCAATATTCGTGTCGAGATAAAAACGATAAAAACCCTAGTAGACTAGAGTGACAGGTGGAGACCAAATTGGATTAAGTTGATGATAGGTTGTGTAAGAAAGGAGGATATGCATTCCCATTACCTCACACCCACACAAACCTTTCACGTCATTATTTCCGTTAAGCCGAAAAAAATGCATTTACCTCTCATTTTGGAAAGGAAAAACTTTTGTGTTGAATACATACCATAATGTACATATACGTATATACTTATACAGAGTAAAAAAAATTACGATCGTTGTACAAAAAGCTTGATCTTACATGATATAGCATTGGTTGTAATGCAACACGAGGGAAAGGGTTGAAGTGGGTTAAATTTTTGGGTTCTCGGGTACAAAAACTCATAGTAACTTATCCAGCTCTATATGAAGACATAAACAGTGCAGCAACAGCTGCAAAAACAACGAAATCCTATCTTAGAACAGCAATGAAACGCCCATTCCACACGTGCGTTTTATTACACTCAAGTCATCCCGTTCGCTTTGAGAACTTTCTCTTGGAGTTTCTTTCACCATCATTGAACCATTTTACGAAAGAGCAAATTACTCTTATACACACATGTTCGATATACATATAAAGAAAAGAAACAATTAAACCACGTCATGCAGTCACGTGAAGTGCAATGGTTCTTCCGTATCTTCTACTGAGGTTATCAAAAGCGAGTTAAAATTCAGGACAAGTTTGATGTCTTAAGTTTATTATCTTGTCAATATTTGAACGTACGATACTTATCGTCAGTTTTAGGATATTCAATAAGGATCAAATTTTGAAAATTTTGAGTTTTGTATATTTAAATTTTCCACATCAGAGATGAATTTATAGCGATGAAAAGCATGAACCTTAGAAGAACTTGGAAAATGATGTAAAAGAGAAATAAATAATATGACGCAATAATGAAGTAGTGACTGTGACGTTATTTTACAAAGAAGTGAGACCGCTTCGTTAAAATCGATAGACAATCGCTGGATTTATCGTGGATTTTTTACAGAGAGTTGAGCCATAGCAATGTATTTTTACGTTGATTAAGGTAAATGACCGTCTTATTTCTCTGAAAGTGCTTTTGACTGAGTGCTATCGCAAATGCCATCCCTGGAATTACTTTGATCAAAGATAAAGAGGCACTAAAGAAAATCGAACTTTCTTTAGTCTGGCTCTCAGCATGCCACATTTCATAGTGGGAAGAGTAAAAGATCGGACGGAAATTGATCCTGAAAAGGCTGATCGATTCAACTCAAGAATAGGTTGTGCTGTGGTGTTGATGCGAAACCAAGTTTGCTCTTGGAGAGCTCAATTTTGCTCTGCTATGAATGAAATGATTTGGAATTATTTTTGTTCCCTGAAAGATTTCGGAGCTGTAGATAATGTAGATTGAATTTACCTACAAATATAAAATAGCATGAAATGAGAAAGTGATGAGAGCGCTAATGGTAGTACTGGAATCGATGATGGAGAGCCTGAAGTGTTTTTATTATAGCAAGAAGAGTTTTTCCCGCAAAATGAATGCAAACTTGAAAACCTCACCTGCTTAACGACCTTTAATGAACTGCCTTGATACACTCGAAAAATCGTAGCTTTATTATTTGAATACTGACTGCAATAACCATAGAGGGATTATTTTGCATGATAAAGAGACTGAGTATTTATTATTCATTAAAACTTGATTCATCTAATGAGTTATTGAATAGCGATTTAAATTCTAAAAATTAGAAGCGGTGGAACTGGTGAAAGTAAATTTCTACAGCATTGCATAAATACAGTATAATGGACAAGGCTATTCCATAAAAATAGAGGGGGCTCTTGTCAAGATCACGCTGAATAATAACTCTTTAGGCGCTGTTCATCTTTCAACGTTGTATACAATATTGTTAGATAGAAGCATGAAGTATGGGAAAGTATGCAACTCAAC
>JAHZNA010002988.1:0-40843 GCA_027743935.1 Sinodicranocentrus sp. ZH6 | reverse complement strand
GATGGACCAGGAGGAACAAAGAAATGAGTAAGTTTGTGAAAGGTTGCAGGCCATTGTATATTGGCTATGGGAGAACGTATGTTATCAAAAAGATAAATGTTTTGAAATCTCTGAGGGCCTTGAGTAGAGGGACATTTAGGGCATTGTTGGCAACCAAAAGGTAAATGGGAATAAAAGAAAAGTATACTTTTACTTCACAATCACCTCAGAAACTTCATTAAAATGATGAAATCGCATTTTCGAACTTTAAACTTTGCAAGTATGCTTCCTTTTCTTTTTCCCAAACTCGTGAATTTGCACGCGCATCCTTGAAAACTACCCGAAGTACCTGAAGTAGTTGACATAACTTATCGGTGAAATATCAATTCATGGAGTCAGAAAGCTTTCTCTTTCATTTCTTGCTTCCCCGTAACAATGGCATTGATTTTTTCCAAACGTGGACTTTAATATGAGCTCTACCCTTCGCGACTTTAAATCACATAAGGACCTTAAGAAAAATGTGTTTCACCTTTTCCTGTACACAAAAATTTGATGCAACATTATCTACGCGATACGATGCCAAAAAATATAGTCATTTCATTAGTTGGTAAATTGGGTTAGTAAATAGTTAATAAAACAAGGACTTAAATTTATTTGATAGTTATAACGTTCCACTAAATTCATGTGAACTTTTGACTATTAAACATAGATTAAGTATATTATATTGATGTTGCAAACAAACTCTCAAGAATGCTTTTCATGCTGTTACTTCATTGTCATTTTTACATTGCATGATTGAACAACTACAAGCATCTAGCAAAATGGCTAATTGTGCTGTTAGCTGGCCATCAGCATATACACGAGTTAAGGATAAATACGGTTAAAACATTTGTTCTCAAACATGCAAACTCTATGGGTGGTTTCAATAAATCTTTAAGCTTTAGTAAATACGCTAAATTTATGAATTAGTTTTATAAGGAAGAAATTTAGTTAATAAATGTGGACTCAGTTACTGAGGAGTCCACAAGATCTGTTTGGGTTCTTAATGGGACTTTTTAGCTTCATTTATCATATATTTCTAGTTGGTGAAAGTTGTGTATTTTATTTTGGGGATGAAAACACTTTAATTTTCCTTTTAAGTATCTATCCTACATCTTTGTCAGTACCTCAGCGGATGCTTCAGTATTGTTGTAATTGTTAATTTTACCAAAAAACTGTGAAATCGTTAACGCTTGAATGTAAGTGATACCTTCATGCTATTAAATGTTGATATAATATGTATTATGCCATATTTCAATTAACTAACAATAAAACTGTTTACTGTATTCTAACTGTAATGGCGCCATAATGGTAACGTGCATCTGATAAACAACAATTTCACCAATAAATATAACAATGCTAACTCCTACTAAAGAACTAAATAATATAAGAACATTGATAATCTTCCCCATTTCAAGGTACGTACTGTATGGGTCAGACTTGTGATGTATATACTGTAAAATTTATTCTCCCTTCGTCTTCCCTCAATGAAACCATTCACGCCAAATATCTCGGAGACCTGCATCATGAAGTTTTTGCAAATTACAGAGTTATACCTTTTACCACCTGCTTCACAAAGTTTGCATTCTGCTCTGCAAACTGAATTAGTATTAAAGTTGTAACAAAAACTAATATGAATATTCCAACCAATAGATTTATTTCAAACGGACTCAGCCAAACTAAATAGTCTTAAGATATTAAAGACTCAGAAGCAAAATCACAGTATACAATCGAAGTTGAATTGAATTGAATTACCGAGTTTATTTACGTGACAAAGAACATAACATGGGTACACGTTGAGTCTCGCACTCCAAAAAGCAACTTGCTAAATACCTCGTATGCTTCATTTTCTGGCATTTGATAGGACGTAAGACGTATTCCAAAAATGTATGAATTATAGCTATAATGATTAAAACGATCTGGTTTCTTAGACATATCCAAAGTTAAGTTATGTACTTGTGCAAGATATATTGCAGCCATGATTTCGTAACCGCAAAATTTCGAAATTTTATGCACCAAAGTAAAACAAGCATAGTTGTTTTTGGTAAACCCTTCCGATTTAAAATAGTCATATCTGTCCACCAAAGAAGCTCCAGTTTTTAGAGCTCGAGAGCTGAAATTTATGAAATTCTTCCGGTGACGGAAAAGGTTCTGAAGGAAGTTTTGCAAAACAATTTGAATTTGGATCACACGTTGGATAAAAAACAGGTGAAGTTGTGGACGAACATTTAACTCAGATATTAATACTACTTTTGAGCAAGGGTAATTTCCAAAAGGTAGAGCTTCCTGATAAGTTAAAAGTTTATTGCACAAATGGAGTAGCATAAGAGTAGAGGGTTTTGTTAAAATTGATAAAAAATAATATTTTAAAGTAAAAACGTGCGCATCAGATTGTGTTTTAGCAGGTGTGAAACGTTATTGTATAATTTTCCGAATATGTAATTGTGGGTATCCATTGAGCAGGATTGTTTTGCAATATTTCCCAATCATCGGGTTCAACTGCGTAGTATATAATTGAACAGCCATGCGAAAATCCTTTTAGTTCAGGAAATAAATTATCAAGTGTGGTTCCGGCATTTGTGGAAAAGTAAAGTGGTGACAAGAGGCTGGAAACTGATACAAAGAGAAAGTAGCAATTTGAGAAATTCATGTTGTAAATGTTCTGAAAACTGATTTGTTGATGTTCCGAAAACTAATTTTTAAATGTTCTGGAAACAGATTTTTCAACTTAATCACTAAAACACTACAAGTCGTCATAAAATGATCAAATATTAAGGAAGTTAAGTTTATATGATATGTTATATTTTTCTTTTTCCTGTGGTAGACGTCGGCTTCTTGTAAATTTAAATATTTTCTTCAACGATTTAGGTCTGACTGAATATTTTCCTGCTGGAATATTCTTAACGTATAAATCCGTTCTGGAGAGCTAGCTGGTTTGCAGTGTTTGAAAATGAGTGAAGCATGGCGTGATTAATAATTCAAAAGCGTCAAATGGTAAAAAACCGATATCACCTAGGCTCATAATTTGAGTTTAAATGAGTTTTTCCTCCACGGAAGAGGAGCTGACAAAGAAAATATTGTATGTGTTGCAAATGATAGATTATTACGATTGTTGTTTTGCTGAAAATCAAGGCACGGAAAATAGTTCCATTTCCAACTTAAGCAAAAAATTGGTTCCGATTATAAGTAAAATGAAAATTTGACTTCAACTTCCCTTCGCAGGTTTACCTGTTCATGTTTTATGTTGCTAGAGTATTGATCAATTTATGTCTTATCTTTTCACATGAGTTCACTAAACTCTTCTAAAATTTCAAAAAAAATCTGCAGCCAACTGTCTCAGGTAATACTAACTATAAAGGGGCAACCGAATAATTTTATTATTAAAATCAGTGCTACCGAATGTAATTGCAAAGCTTTCAATCTTACATCATACTTCAGAAATTGCTTTATAACACACATAAACAATGAATATATTTGTCACAATTTTTATGAAATAATCATGTTAAATTTAAGTTATCAAGCAATGTTTTTTAAGATTGCAAAACGATTAAAAAACTTGCAAAGGAAGTAACTAGAACTTATAGAGTTGGTGCATTACATAAATTGTATACTATTTAAGCATTTAATTTTCATAATTTATTTTATAAACACAATCAACTAATCTCAATCAAGAAGCCCTTTAATAATTATTGTAAAATATTTCCCATCATCAAACACACTAAATCTCATTCAAGACAGTGTAATCCGTATTCAACATTTCCAAAGAAAGCTTCATCACATCAAATCCAGGCCTGTTGTCAGGTTCGATATTCCAGCAATCTTTGATTTTCACACAGCTACAAATACACACGCATTATCAAATTATCCTAAACATACATTAATCTTATAATAAGTATTTTCATGATCCATATTTCAAATACATTTCAGGCGGAGCAAACCGCGGCATCGGCATTCTCATCCCATTCAAAATTTCATCTGTAAATTCAACCGACCATGCCAGTCCTGGATATGGGATGTCACCTTAAAACATCTTTAATTAGAGCAACAACACATTCAAATTAAAAATAGTATTCCCAGAATATTTACCCAAAGTGAAAATTTCCCACAAAGTAACTGCAAAACTCCAAACGTCAGATTTTGTGGTAAATTCCAATTGCGTAAGTGACTCATAAGACATCCACCTCCATGGCAGAGGCTCTTGACTTTTCTTTACATATTTGCTATACTCGTATAGCTTCCGGGATAAGCCAAAATCCGCAATTTTGCATGTAAAGTTCTCATCCAAAAGTATGTTCCTTGCTGACAAGTCGCCGTGAACAATCTTAAATTTTAAAAAAGTCGAATCATTCCATATCAATCACAGATAATATAACAACAAATAAACTACGTTTTTTCTCCCGATATAAGACATCCCAGAGGCAATCTGTGAAGAGAATTGGATCAGCTCACGAAGTTGAGAATGTTTTAACTGAGCATTTATTTTAGCTCCCATGTTTTCTTTCACTGATCTCAAGTGTGCTAACAAGGAACCATTTTCACAAAGGCTGGTCGCAATTTGAATCACCCCATTTTTGATCTCCTTCGTGTAAGCGCCAACAAACTGGATGATGTTGACATGATCTCCAATAAAACACAATAGCTTAACCTCAGTTAACATGCTTCGGAAGCTGTCTTTGGAACAGTCATCATTTGGGACTTTAACGGCGCAAACGTTTCCTCGAACTTTTGCTTTTAATACAGTTCCAAAATTACCCTTCCCTAGGATCTCGCTGGATTCTAGAAAATTCAAAAAAATTCAAATTTTAATGAAAATTAAATTAAATACGTCCACTTGTTCAAAATAATATTATACCTTTTTGAAATTCAACTTTTGGGATTTCAAATCCCAAATCAAACCCAACCGACATGTAATCATTTTTGCTCATTAGGATCTCCTCCCGATTTTGCTTTTTCCCCTTTACAAATTCCTGGACTTCAACTTCACTTAAAACCTTTGCCTTGCGCATTCTCAGACACAGGAATACGTTTGCGATAAGCATAACTATAAAGCCAACCATTCCTGTTGTCCACAGCACGGGTGACAGCCAAGATGAAGAAGTCTCCACAATTTGTTTACTTTCACTTCCTTTAGCTTCCGGTCTCCACTGTTCATTTTCTAGATTTGCTAGGAAATCATGGAATTTTTTAATATTGTTTTTTGAAGTAAATTTTATTAAATGAAAATATATGTCAACTTACAAGTCTCCCTGTCAATGAAAACCTTTGCTTTTGTTAAATCCGAATAATTAGTAATTTTCCACCATCCAATCCCTTGATGCCCCACATCCCCAAAAGCCGGAGAAAGCAAGTAGCTCACTTGGTAAGTATTTGAAAACTGGCTAACATCCGTAATAAAAGCTAAAATCTCCGCCGAATGTAATTCTTCTCTTTGCATGTTCGAAAATCGTAAGCCTTTAACACCGGAAATGTCAATTTTGAAGTGAGCCTGAATATTTGGAAGTAATTTTTGAAAACCATTCCTAACAACAAGGAACCCATCAAGGTACTGATTAGAATTCCACTCTTCTGTCGTGCCTCTGATCCGTTCCCCATTGCAAACTAAGTAGTCAACATTTGGTGAATTTTTATCAGGCCGGTTTGCCAACAAATATTCCAACTCTCTTCCACAGCTTGCTAGAGAAATTCCAACTTTTACTCCAGATTTTAAACGGGAACGAAGATCAGTTACAATAGTTTGGGGGGATTTTGGATTGAAAAAATTTGGATTGAGTTGACCCTTGTTGTTATTATAACAGCCGTGAACTCCTAGCAAAACAGCGGTCGGTGCGTTTTCAATCACTTTCACTAAATTGTTTACTTCATTCATGTACTTCCTTTGAAGTGAAGAATCAGTTGGAAGACTAACTTCAACAAAAAACTGGCGATTTCCAAAGTCACCGCTATTCTCATCAAAAACATTCTTCAAAGCAGTAGAAAGGTTTTTGACAGTTTGCAAATTATCTCCAAGATTAATCTCCACCCGAGTAAATTTATGCATAACATATTGCAACGCCATTTCCATCTCTTGTACTGATAAAGGGGTGTCTCTCAAGGTGACATTGAAGGTGACCCCACTTAAAGATTTATTTAAAGGGATCCCATCCTTTGGAATCTTCTTACTGCTAGTTTTTTCAATACAAGGGTCAATTTTTCCCAGCCAGTTGCTTAATGAAGGAGGGTAGTTGCGAAGTACAGGATAAAAAGTTTCTGAATGAAGTTTTACGCCAGGAGGGGGATTCAAGAGACCAATCCAAGGTGGATATCTTGTATCTCCCATAATTGAATTGAAAACAACGGCTATTTTCCTTTTAGAAAAATTTCGGGCTAAAGTTTCAAAAAACTTGTAAATGGCTAATTTCTCTCTGCTACAGTACATCCCTTCAAATTGCAAGGTATCTAGCCAATTAGTAATGTTCAGATGGAAGAGGACATTCTTTTCAGGATGATTTTCTAAAAATTCTTCCCTCTCCTTAAAAACTTTGTCCAGCTCTTTGAGAATAGATTCAGAGAGATCCTCATCATATAAGTGGATTTGATTAGCTTTAAAGTCAAATTTTATTCGCCAAATTTGAACCGCCGTGAGGTTAAAAATTGGGCCACATCCGCTTTCATAATTGGCAGCCGGGATGAATGATGATGTCGTTATTTCTCCGTACTGGAAGCTACAAGCAAGGGTGCTCCCTTCTTTTGAAATTTTTGCTACCTCAGAATATTTGTTTTCTTTGATATCCTCATCTTCCTCAATGTACAGGACGAAAGTATTGGGAAATATGTTTTTCAAAATATTTGATTTGATGTACTTCAAACTAGCTTCATCCCAACGGTTAGACTTTACTTCGTAATATATGTGAAAGGGGTTGGAATTTTTCAAAGTTGTCAAAGAAGCATTACTCAAGGCCCAGGAGTCTATTTAAGTTTGAATGTAAGAAGTTTTTTTTCAATGAGGGAAACGGGCTTGATGAATGATTATTTGTTTGGGAAAATATGAATTTGAAAAATATAATTGGATTACTTACTTTTTGTCGTATACATTGAGTTGAATATGCGACGTGCGAATTTGAAATATTCAGGTGCTTGAGCGTTACCATGGGAGACGACTGAAGTGGGAATTATATATTCGGAAAGATTTTCCTCCTCATTTGCCACTACACTTTTACAACTTAGCACTTGCAGAGTGAGAAATAGTAAGATTTTCCTCTTATCAGGAAATTTTAACACTGGTTTTGCTGGATTTGTCATTGTAGCAATTTTTTTGTATTTGTTTAGAGTAGCTACTTTGAATAATATGTAGTTTTAATTAGGATTCTGAAATGAAAGTGAATGGTTGTAATAAAAATGTTAAGTATTTAAGTGAGGATTTGGATGTATAATAGATTTTGCTGGGTGTTTTTACGTAATTTAATTTGCGTCATATTTTTCCTCAAAGTACTTGACGTGGAACGTAAAAGCCTTAACGCGATGTTAAACCACAATTTCCTCTAACCATGACATCAATTGGAAGGAATATTTGCACAGCTATACATTTTCGTAACGCTAGTCTAATGATGTGGTGGGATGTCGCTTCCTGGAGAAATTCAGTTTGGATTTTGTTCTGTGTAGTATGCGTAAATGCTGTGTATTATTTACTTTAATTTTGAAAGCGTCAAATGCGGTTTTTGCACAACGAATTCTCAAAGAGATAGGGAACAGTGACTAGTGACAGGATTGACAAATTTTGAAACTATCGTGTCATGTGATTGAACATATCCATGAGCAAATATCCATGTGCAATACTAAATAAATCTGTTTCGTCTTCTAAGCAAGCTTTTGTCCGATTGTGACATTTTGTTGAAGCTCCATGTTTAATAATTTCTGCAATCAGAGTACCCTTTCTTAATTGGTAATATTATATTTGAAGAACCTAATCAGTTACTCGTTCCAAGCTCACAATGTTTCTTGACCCTATTCACCCTAGTGTAAAAATACCTAAACTTTTTAAGTTTCTTTGAACTGTTTGAAACTTTACAGATCCGTAGCCTAGGTAATGGAAATTTTCTGTTTAAAACGCCCAAAACCCAATATGATGAAACTCATTCTCATCAAATCATTCCTACTCTTTCTTATCCTTATAATTCCATGTACCTCCGCTGAAGAAACTTCAAAAGAAATAACTATTGAGACTAGCCTCTAGCGTCTTAGCCGCTGTGCAATCGTATTCGTGGAATTTCAGCAGTCACGAGTTAACCTCAATTTATACAAGTGAGTTATTTTTTTAAGCTTCAAGCGAAAGGAAAAATATATTGAAAATGCTGGTGACGCCCACTTCCTCAACCTCTTTTAGTAGTTTAGCTCAATACATGTTTAAGGAAGACAAAAGTACATGCGAAAGCGTTTGAGATTTTATTTTCTAGAAATGTTTCTCTTAACGATGCCCTCTGTCCTTGTAAGAAGACAGCAATTCTTCTGCCGGAAATAGAAGCTAAAGAGTTATACTTTGTAATGAAAGGGAATGGTGTGAAGGATGTATTTTTAGGAGATAAGGATGATTCTTTAAAGTTTAAAATAGGAATTAAATTGTTTCACTGGGTGAGACTTATTGTGATATTTAGAGCAAAAGCTAATATTGAAGCGGGAATAAATGACTGGTTGGATGATTTTGTTGTCAAGTTTTTGACAAGGGTAATAGCCAAAGAGAGAGAGTTATAAGGAGGGAATTTAGAGCATCGAATTTGCAAAGTAATATTGTCGTTGTATTTTTTCTAATAGGATTTGGGTTGATTATTGCAGGGCTAGTTTTTATCTTGAAGGGGAGAAAAAGTTTAGTGGCTTGTGTTTCGGAATGTTTGTTGGCATATTTATCGTTTTCAAGATGGATCAAAACAAAATTTAATACGTAGCATTCTACTTTAAAAAATTAGTGATGTTGTAAGGTTTTAAGTTCTTTAAGCTAATCATTAAAAATTGTAATTTAGTTAAAAGCTTTACCAGAAATGTAGATAATAGCAATATGCAAAGTTTGACATTTTAACCAGCATAATATATTTATATCAAATTAAACCTTAAATCATAATATGTAATTATAAATTTCTAAATATTCAAGGCACATGAGTAAACAATTTATTTTATTTCCAAAGTATTACCTTTATTTAATTATTTAATTGGGTTAATGTTTGTAAAAAGCATACTAAAATCTTTTCTACAGTAAACTAAAAATAGAAAGTTCATAAGACCATTTATAAACCTTCCGGACCATTAATTGTATTCTCCTGGACCTTATATTTATGGTCTTCGTAGGACCACAATTTTGTGATTCGGGACCGTGAATTTATATTCTGAGTCCCAACTGAAAGTCGGCAATTTCTTAACGAATTCGTTTTTTTGTGACATCAAATACAAATTTCTATCAAATACCAGCCATGTTGAAATTCAAAATTTGTTTGCCGTGTTCGAGATTTTCTGACATTTAGGTATCGAAAGTGGCAATTTTTTCGTCGGATTCATTCATCCTACATCAAAGCACACCCGTGTACAAATATGCAGCCAAATACCTTTCACCCGCCTCGCCATTCGAGTCCAACGAGTCTGTGTGCCGATACTAACCCATTTTTATTCAATATAAAAACGCGTATTGTAATAAATTTCTAAGAAATAATTATTTTTCCGATTACAAGTGAAAACTCAATGCATTGTTCAATTTTTAGCGAAAGAAGTTGTTATAAAAGCTCAAAGAAAGGACACAAAAGCCCATTTTATTATTTTTATTTGAACAGCGATGAAATTAACTTGGAAATATGTGAAAAATTCAAAATTTAAAAGTAATTTCGAATCAAATTTATTACAATTTAATATAAAATCAATTTAATTCCATTATTACCAATGAATGTTAATTAATGTTAATTATCAATTAATATACTTAAACTCTTTTTATTCCTCATTTGTCATTCTTAGAAAAAAAGTTAATGCTTCGCTAGGTGCTTTGGTGAATGGGATGATAAGTCTCAAGTGTAAACATGGGAAAAAGAAATATACTTGTTGTAAAAAAAATGATTGCCATGTCAGCGTACATTACTCTGTTTTATACTAAAATGTCTAGCTGGGGCTGGACACCACTCTAATTTGTTTTCTCACACTTTATGTAAGTTAATGAAATCCTGCACGAGTTGAGTTTCACCATGTTTGACATTTTTTCTTGGCTTCAATGAGTGTTTCCAAAGGACCTTCCAGGAGAAAAAAAGATTTTCCTTGTATGTATAGTAAACCGAAGATGCTATGGCTCTATTGATATAATATTTGCCAGGTTGAATTGTTTGTACAAGTACAAGTCAACTGTAAAAGGGATGCGGAAAATTAGATTCTCATGCAAAATTCATGGAAGTTTTTGCAAATTATAACAAATACTTACCCAAACAATTTAAAGCTGATAATTCCATTGTAAACATTTTAGGGGTGAATATTAATGACATAAATATGCTAATATACCTTTCAGCTTCAGTTGGGATTCCACATTTTGCTGAAGTACTTGTAGGCAGTAGACATTTGGATGGTCGTTTTGAATAATCGTCGATAAGCAAAGAACATTTTCAGTTTTATAGTGAAATTTCTCCTTGTAATAATTTAATTGTATGGGGAAATTATACTGTAAAAAATTGAAGATATGATGAAAGCTTGGTAAACCTTGAGTTTTATTTTATTCGCTGAATTTCTTTTGGACTACAGGGTTTAACTAATTATTCACGTAGGTAGAATTATAGCCTAATTATCCAGATTAGTGTGGGATTGCTTGCATACGTAAAAATTTGGTCTTGACGAAGGTGTAAAGATAACATTGAAAGCTTGAGAAAATAAACATGTCCACTGTCTTCCATTCCATAAATTTTCATTTATATTCTTTGACAAATAATATGCGTTAATTGATTAATTATTTTTAAAGTGGACTGCTTCAATAACGTTGCTATTTCACATGGGTTACTCATACGACATTTTCAAATACCTACACAATATAGTATTTTCTCCAAGAAACTTTAATATAACTGAAACTTACTTGCGATTACAGCTATTTATAACAAAATTGGAGATTATTATGACTACGTTGGGAATTAATGGCGCATACAAAACTTTAAAACAATGGATAATAAAAACCAAACAATAGGGAATTGTTTGTAACAAAGTGGCTTATTTTTATTAAAACGTTTCAACAAGAAATTTAAGATTTCAAATGTGTACAAGCTAAATTCAAAGTGACAGAACAAAATCCGAAACAGACGATGTCATTTTAACCCTTAAAACTGAGTAACAACTCTGAAGTCCGTTGCGAAAATTTTAATGTAAAATAAGCATTGATAGTTGATGGTTTGTGTAATCAGCCACGTATACGTATTTTCATTTTACGACCCTTCTTCACCTTGTCATCACAAGTGGTGCACATGTTCATCCTCTTCGAGTACCCATTACAACCATCCGTATCATCACAAGCGCAATTGTAAAGTGCGTGAGTATCGAATCCAGTTTGAGTGCAGTTGGGTTCCTTCCTAACTCCACATCCTTTTTTGAATTCTGCTTCCGGAACATTGATACAATATTGACCAGGTGGGCACTGGACGAGATTGTCTTTGCAGAGATTTTCCTGTTGGCCGTAAGGTCCACTGCATTTGTAGCATTTTAGTCCTTAAAAATTAAATAAATATATGTAATTGAAAAATAGTTCTCTGGCAATTAAGGTCTCTCTGTATAATTAATTCTTACCAATTGTGAAATCTATAATTGAAACGGCGAAAGTTGCAGTGATCAAAAGTTTTGTATAAACTTCCATTCTATTTAAATTTTAAAAATGAAACAAATTAAATTTTGAAAACTTGTCGTTGTGTAATTGTTAATTGTATTTTGCTGAAATGATTTATTTGTTTCATTCCCGTAAGTGGCCATGGATGTGTGAATCGTTGTTATTGTAAGTTACAAGAAAACAATGCAAAGATTTTAACATGTACAATAATTAAAGTTGATTGTATTAGTAATTAACCAAGAACAGTGGCTATTGTCGGCTATGAAGCCATTCATTCTTTTTCAGATGCCTTCGTGTATTCACGTAATGCAAACCAATGCAAAAGCTTTCCCAAGGCAAAACCCACTTGCAATAAATAGGTACCCTTCAGTATTCAATTATATAAATATAAGTTTGAACAAAGCTACATATTTTTGATAGGAACACAGGTACTTTGTACTGAGGAGTAAAAATTTGTGGCTCAAGGTGCACGGCTGTCCATGTATTTCTATGCACAGACCGCTTATATCGTCGTCCCGTAGTCAGTCCATGCTTACTACATGGAGTTGACAAATGAAAGTTGCAATTTACACGGAGCAAGAAAAAAAGTGCATAAATATTGAAAGAATTGTGTGGTTTAGATACTGAGGATGTACACCACATTTTTGCATCTGCCCCCACTTCAAGGTACAAAGACGAAATCTGATTAATACACTAAAAATTAATCTTTGTGAACTAGATACTGATAATTCTATAGACAAACAAAAACGTAAAAACAAATTTCGAATGGATCGAAGCAACCTGCTATTACTGGAAACTTTGCATGAAAATAAGAAAATTCTTGTAGAATTCATTTTGTGGGTTTGGAGGTAAATCTTATTTTTTAATAGATAGCATAAGCTTTCGTAAGGTATCTCCCTAATTTCTTAAATGAAGTCAGATAATGTGGGTAACCAGATAGAATTTATTTCAATTCCTTTTTTTTTGTTCGAAAAAGCTTTTATGTCCCTCCTTATGTATAAACCTTCCTTAAATTTTTGTACACATCCTAAACGAACTTAATTGTAAATACTCAATATAATGAAAAATAATCGAAAAATCGCGTAAAACTTACGTAATTTTCAATAAATGTTAAATCTGATTTCTTTTCATATTATTGTATGATAAAACTGATGACCGTGCGTGATGGCTATATGGTCTAATAAACCAACTAACTAACTACATGGAGTTTCAGATTTTGTGGAGATCCTCTTTCATTCATTTATAACAAAAGAAAAGCAAACAAAGGGTTCTCTCTAAACATGTTATTACGTCTTTCAGTCTGTCAGTTGTAAGATAAAAGAAAATCTGTAGCGGCAAGTCCACATGAAGGAGATAATGAGAATAAATAATAAGTACTGATTAATTTTAAATGCTAAGTCATGCATTAATCACAAATCTATGCTTTTCGCGCGAAAACAATGTACTAAATTGTACTGTAAGAATTCTCGTAACTCCGTTTTGTGTTCAAGATAGGTGTCACTTATTAGCTTGCAAAAGTGTTTGAAGTGCGAGCTTATGAAATCGTCTGCGAGGTCTGTGTGTGTGTGTGTGTGTCTGTGTACATTTTATTCGCTATTTTTAAGTTGACTTAATGTTTGAAGGTCCTACAGGAAGTTATAAAACGACCCTATTGGGTGTTCCTAAGGTGTTAGATTGTGTGTAAGTGGTGAACATGGGAGTGTTCTACCAAATGCATAGATATTTTTTGTCTTAAGTCCAAACGGAACGAAGATACGACCCGATTGGGTGATCTATAAAATGAGAAACTTAGAACAACAAGGAAAAATCTTGTTCTTGAAAATTTAGAGAGAATTAACGAGTTATAGGGTATTTGTGTTTCCTATTGGGTGCATAGGGTGTTCTACTAGGTGGTTAAATTATGTTCTTAAGTCCAACAGGAATTCACGAAACGACCATATGGGGTGTTTTACTGAGTGCGTAGGGTGTAAGATGGTGTGAAAGAAGTGAATATGGGAGTGTATGGGGTGTTCTACCTAATGCATATGTATGCTTTGTCTCAAGTCCAAACGGAACAAAGATACGACGCGATCGATTGGGAGTTCTATAAACTGAGAAACTTAGAACAGCAAGAAAAAAATAAGATTTTGTTTTTATAAGATTGAGCAAGAATTAATGAGTTATATGCGATTGGTGTTTCCTGGTGGGTGCATAGGGTATTGATTTTATGTTTTTAGGTTAGATTAATAGGTTAATGTTTGATATGAGACTATCGTTTTTTGAAATTTTGTTACGTTAGTGTTAGCTTAATGCTTGATGTGAGACTATCGTTTTATTTTATGTTGTTAGGTTAGGTTAATATTTGATGTGAAACTATTGTTTTATGATATCTTGTTCGGTTAGGTTGTTAGGTTAATGTTTGAAGTGAGATTTAAAAAAAAAGTCTTATTTGCGAGCTCAACTTAGTCATACCAGATTTATTGATTTTATATTTATAGATTAGATTGTTAGGTAAATGTTTGATGTGAGACTATGGTTTTATGATATCTTGTAAGATTAGATTGTTAGGTTAATGTTTGATATGGGAATATCGTTTTATGATATGTTGTTAGGTTAGATCTTTGTGTTAATGTTTGATGTGCGACTATCGTGTCATGATATCTTGTTAGGTAAATGTTTGATGTGAGACTATGGTTTTATGATATCGTGTTAGGTTAGATTGTTAGGTTAATGTTTGATATGGGAATATCGTTTTACATGTTGTTAGATTAGATCTTTGTGTTAATGTTTGATGTGAGACTATCGTTTTATGATATATTGTTAGGTTAGATTGTTAGGTTAATCTTTAAAGTGAGATGTTAAAAAAGTCTTCTTTGCGAGCGAGTCAACTTAGTCTTACCAGATTTTTTATCGTTTAATTAGCTCACACAGTTTAAGACAATGGAATTATTTTACAAAAGTAAATTGGGGGATTGTTAACTCAAGTATGTTTGAAGAAACTTAGAATGCCCAGCATCCATTTTTGAATGCAGATGAAAAGTGATGACAAGTGATGATAAATGATGAGTAGAAAAAACGTGTTTATTATAGGAGCTAGATTCCTTTCCTAATACCCCTTATCCAGGAGGCTATTTACCCGCTGCACAGTTAACTATGAAAACAATACAATATTTTTCAGTTTTCACTGTCTATAGTTTTTTGCTTTTGCTTGAGTCATCACAGATAGTTTTTGCATAATCTCAGAAACTTAGTCTCCAAATGCTTAATGAGTAAATGGTAAGAAGGGTGGAAAGGCTTGATATTCAAGTATGGAGGATTGATAAGATTTCAAAATATATGATCTTTATGATTAATTTATTGTTTTTCACTGGATTATTTTTTGGCAACTGGGTTGGGCTAGTTATTCAGTTAGTTGGAATTTTTCAAGCTTTAATTTTGCTGTAATTGGATACCTCTTTTAGGCTCTTTTTGGCCACAAAATGTAAAATATCATAAAGATTTGTCAGGAAAGGTCTCAAATTCCTCTTTCCCCTGTACTTTCTTCCGAATGATGACGGTATGACGAGTCATATTTTGTGTCAGACGAAAACAAATGCGCATGAGAAAAGTCACACAATGCAACTAATCGTAAGATTCAAACGAAAAAAGAATTCAACGTAAAGTTTTCGCAAACATGACAATTTAATTTAAAAAGATTGGTTTAATACAAATAAATAATTCATCCATGAATCATGAAAACTCAACTTATGATGATAAAAGTATATTGTAAACTTAACCACGCATACTACGATCAAACTTACCACCAACACAGCTGGTGCACATGTTCATTCTCAGTGTGTGGCCATTACAACCATCAACATCATTACAAGCGCAAGTGTAAAGAGGATAAGTGTCGAATCCAGTTTGAGTGCAGTTGGCTTCCTTCCTGACTCCACAATCTTTTTTGAATTTCTTTTCCTCAGGTGTACTGATACAATATTGACCAGGTTTGCACTCGATGAGTTTGTCTTTGCAGAGCGTTGCCTGTTGTCCGTTATCTCCAGTGCATTTGAAGCATTGTAATCCTTGAAAATGGGTAATTTTAGATAATAAAAATAATTTTTATACGCAGTTTTGATTTTCTTTCATTTAATATTTTAAACTCTTACCTTTTGCCAAATCCAAAATTAAAAGTGCCAAAGTGGCAGTGATCAGAAGTTTTGCATAAAATCCCATTTTATTAGAAATTTAAAGAAAAAACAAGTAAAATTCTTTAAAATTAAAATTCTGTAATTGAGCTCTTATTTGTCCCTTGAACTCTGATCTTTTGCTATAAAGTATTTATGCATAAAATTGGTCTCAAATAATTTGTTTTATTATACAATATATATCACTGCAAGTGACTAATTGGTGCTGTGGTGTAATAAAAAAAAACAAAAATAAAATGAGTGACACTTCACGCTAGTTTTATGCTTTAATTTCGTGGAATTTAATTCATGTTTATTTTATTAGTATTTAAAACGAACAATGGCCATTGTCCGCTATGCATGCCATATTTCGAATAATTATAACAATAAAAAATATGACAATGAAACATGGTTAAGTGAAAGTTAATCATAATATACTGGTCTGTTTACGATCCATATAACTTTCTCTTACATATACCTTAGAATGATGCAAAAATTTGTTTGACCACAACAACAACATTTTCCCAGAACTAATTAATTATGTAATTATTTCCCCGATATTTAATTTATCCTACTCACTTTCAACTCTCAATGCAGACATGTCGTGTCTACGCATCCGATGGTTTATGTATTTCTATGCCATCATTTTTAATGAACTCATATGGGCTTTTTCAATGCATTTCCGATGCATAAGCGATGAAACATTTTTCAGTAACGTGCAATTCAGGAATATTCAAATGTTTTAAGAGGCGGGCTACATCAATAATTTTTGTCCATTCAAAAAACTCCATGTATCTCCTAAAACTGCTCTGTGTGAATTCTGCGTTTCGGGTTGAAACAATTTTTAAATCAAATTAAGTTTATTAATCTTTTTACTAAATAATCTTAGAAAGGGGTGTGGTATGACTTTATGTTCAAACCATCTGATAGTAACTCTCCCAAACCAGAATATCTTCCATTCACATGCTGAATCTGAATTTCCAAATTCCTTATTCTTACTGATGAAAATATGTTTCTCAGAACAAGTGAAGCCTTTTCCGTATAGACAGTCAGATGAATATTGATTTCCTAACACCCATCAATAACCTCGGTTTTTCATTTTATCAGATGTAGTATCTAAATAGTTTTTTCCAATCAGTTCCTTTACCGCTGGCAAGTTCCTCATCGGTTTTTTTATATTTGTGATTGGGCTGGCTGAAGTATGAAAATAATTGTAGGTTTTAGGACATGACAGTTCATATATTCGCATTGCGAACAATTGATTTTGAAATAGTTTTAATGATTGATGTATTCGTGGTTTACGAAACCTACCTCGAACGAAATGGGAGCTGAAGTTATTCCGAGCAAGTATTTTCAGCTGCGAGTAGATACTTTTTCCATAAGGGAATTCATTTAGCTGAAGAAAAACTGTGGTTTTTCGGAATCCCGGTAGCACCCCCAGTAATTAATATGGTACCCCTCAGCACACGTTTTTTAAAAAATAATCACGAAAATTTGCCTAAATTGCCGCCTTAACATAAATAAACTCGACGGAACCCAATCCTGCTGTAATATTATCCAATAGAAGGCCACTGGGGCTTAAAGCCCCAAACAAACTCAGGATTTCATAACAATCAGTAGCGTATGGGTCAAGCCATGCTTCAAACAACCATTTAGTTGCCAGAACACCCCATGTACGCAATCGAACGCCCATAATTAACAGTCATTTGACAATTGTAGGCAACCCATTTGATAATAGTCGACAGCCAATTTACAATAGTCAATAGTTCATTAAGAATACTCAACAATCAAATAAAAATAAGCAAAAGTCGACTAAAAATTGTCCTAAGCCTATTTAAAACAGTCAACAATCAATTAAAATGATCAAAAGCCATTAAACAATTGTCAACAATCAGTTAACAATCATCAATCAAACAATTGCCAACGATCATCAAAAGCCATTAAACAATTGTCAACAATCAGTTAACAATCATCAATCAAACAATTGCCAACAATCATCAAAAGCCATTAAACAATTGTCAACAATCAGTTAACAATCATCAATCAAACAATTGCCAACAATCATCAAAAGCCATTAAACAATTGTCAACAATCAGTTTACAATCATCAATCAAACAATTGCCAACAATCAGTTAAAATTATCAACAAACAGTTAAAAATCATCAAAAATCAATTAAAAGTCATCAAAAGCCATTAAACTATTGTCAACAATCAGTTTGCAATAGCAATGGTCATTTAACAACATTCAACATTACAACATAGTATGTGTTAGATAATACAGCTCGCGAGACAGGAATGTTTCAGGAAGGAACCCCAATATCAAGAAAGGCATTGTATGGATTCTATCATTGCTAGCCGATAGAAACCTCATAAGCTCTAACATGGATAGTCTTTGCATGACTCCACCCCCATAACACTACACCACAGTAGCAGCTCGACATTTCTCATTACACTCTTACCTGCTCCGCTTATGATGTTGATTCTCATTCAATTATAAAAGCATTCAACCTAAGGCCTATTTAACTCTAATTTGGTTGATTCTAAGTTGCCGTTAGCCTGCTTAATATATGCTATAATGTAGACTCGAAATCGGCCTGGAAAATTTTTGGTTCTCAACTTATGTTTCCATAATGGAACTACCTTTGCATTACCTACGCACAAGTTTAAAATACCACAGGATACAAACTAACGCCCATACAACTCTAATTCTTCTTCTTCTGGGTATTTCTTAGCCTGCTTAATAAATGTTATAAAGGGGATAACCGATCAGAGATGCAAAAAGTTCATGATTTCGAAATTCGGTGGAACTGTACCTGACTCACTTCTCATTGTAACATTTGCACATCTCTCTTTCAAAATATTATAGGAGACTTGTCAAATGTCGTAAAACAACAGGAAATACAGGAACAACTGGTTATGGTTCAAAAGTCGTTTTTGGATATGTATCAAGGTTAAAAACAGAAAGAATGAGAATGTAATATTTTACTTGTTTTCTTTTGCTCTTTTTTTCTTGCAGAAACTGGAATATTTTATCGTATGCATAGGGCAATGAAAATAAAAATTGGCGCAACATTATTTCTCTACTTTCTCTATTTTATTAAGATAACTTATTTTTGTCGAGGATTGCAGTGTTTTCTAAAAAAAAAGACTATTAAAATTCCATTTTTGAACTTACTGTTTAAATGAAGCAAGGATTTAAAATGAATTGTTCGTTTTCGTTCTTTCCGACGCAAAAACTTCAAGATTGTTCCATTGATCTCGGCTTCAGACGTCAGTTATGTCAAATGCCAGAGAGGCAAGAATATTTTATTAAAAGTGAAGTTCATTTCTCAAAACTGATGGTAAACAAAGTAACGACCAGAATTGCAATCTACAAATTAATCACAAATTATCCACAAGTAAGTTCAAAAGCTCTGTTTCCTTTACTAATTCGCAACTTTACCTGAGAAAGAAATCCATAGTTAATTCTGTAAAGACCATCCGCCCCCATAGGAACTTTTTCCAATGTCAAGTCCACCTCTTTCAAAAATGCTTTCCATTCTGAACATCCTTCCCACCTGGAGCATCCCACGACCCATGTTTTAAAGCAGGATATCTATATATCTTATAAATACTCCACATTAAGCAACGAAAAACAACGAGAAAATATCTTTAAAATTATTCCCACCTTTCTTGCCACCTCTGCAAAAATAAGAAATGCCACAACAACATGAAAAAAAGAAATTCCCAACTGCACCATCAAAATCATATCCCCCGACCTTAGCGCTGGGCTAAGTTGAAAAGACAAATGAAGACTGGTATCGACTATCCAAAGGAGAACATAGGTTGACCATATTGAATTGACACAGGTCGCA
Organism: Sinodicranocentrus sp. ZH6; assembly: GCA_027743935.1. Classification (NCBI taxonomy): domain Eukaryota; kingdom Metazoa; phylum Arthropoda; class Collembola; order Entomobryomorpha; family Entomobryidae; genus Sinodicranocentrus; species Sinodicranocentrus sp. ZH6. The sequence goes on along the minus strand of JAHZNA010002988.1, from coordinate 21,029 downwards.
AAATCCTTCAGTTCTTTGTAACCCTCTAAAATCCTTTTTAGATCGTCCTTCCCTCCAATACCAAATCCGCCTTTCATTTCCCTCCCCACGGGACCCACAACTTTTTCAAAATTGTTCATGGCACTCCACAAAGCGAGTGGGAGGGGTCCCAAAAGAAGCAAATCTGAAATGAACCAAGCTGCCTGAAAACCCATCAAAGTCCACAGCGCCCCCAGTGCAAGAAAATTATCCAAAAATGTATTTTCCTCGGGTTTGGTGTAAATGCAAGCGACATAATTGTAAATTCTGAAGTGATCCCAGCCTCCATAATTCTCCCATTTTTCTCCCGACCTGATCACCTTATCCACTTTGAGGATGTACAGGAGGGAAGTAGAAATATAGAAGATGTACAAATAGACCAAGTACAAAACAGGGATGCTCACCCATTTCCATTTTCCCTTGGGATGAACAGATGCTCGAGAAGTTTGAAAAAGTTGTGAAAACTCTTTACCCTTCATAAACACCGGCCAAAAGAATGAGACAAGGCGGAATGAATAGGTTAGCTCGCATATTAAAAGGAAATATCCTGTCGGTGAAGACTTTCCTTTGGTGGCAAACCATTCCAGGAGAAGAATGATACAGTATAATCGTGCCAAAAGGGAAGGCAACCAGATAACAAAGAGAGAAATAGTATGGGAAAATTTAGACACACCAAAGTTTAATTTTTTTGTTCCAGGCTTGATTGGGATGACACGGAGGTAGTATGATAGGTTAAAGTGAATGTGGAGAATATCCATGTTTCTTGTGCAATGGGAAACTTAAACTGACTAATGACTATAAAAAGATAACTCTTTATATGGATTCATTTTATTAATGGATTCTCAATCATAACTTATATACATATTTCAAGAACCTTTTTGCAATATTAAGTTGTCACTTTTCAATTATCTGATGAGAACTATCTCATACAATATGTGTTGCAAATTATATTATATTCATCACGCCAAAAGTCTACAATAATTTTCTCTTGACCATTAAGTTAATTATCACTACTACCACCACACCTATGTATGTATATAGCTACCCCATGAGGAGAGACAGTGTAAACATGAACACAAGTAAACCAGGCTAATTGGGCCTGAGTGTTGACCATACCATGAGTTAAAATAATAAAGTCTAGAGCAAGTGAACATTGTCCATTTAAAATCCAACAAAACTGTTTGAAAGAAGTGATATGACTGATATCTGACGCAGCGGAGATCCAGGTTCGTTCTCAAATTGGAATTGGAATCTGTCAATACATTCCATTTCCCTTATCAGAAGTTTCTCGGGAATATTAATTAAAAGTGGGATTAATCATATCGTCACATGAAGTTCGAAACTCGTCGTACCGCAACCGAAGGATCTGTATTGGTGGAGTTTTGTCGAGATAATCCATGGTACAGATCTACAGATTGGTCACCTTGTTTGCTTCTCATGTCATCATGATCTATACTTGGATTTCTCACTTGATCCTTTCAGTAATTGAAAAAGTTGACCTTCGAGTTGACACCCAATCTAAAGAAGTTAACGATTGGTGATAATTATTACCGGCGACTGACTGATATCAACTTTCAGGTTGTCAACCAACATCAAAATCTCAAATGGTTGGATGGAGTTGCGAAATAATTGTTTTTACTTTCTTCCTGTTCCATGGAATGCAAATTTAATGAATCAAATTATTAAATGCCAAGTATCATATAAAACAATATCATTAAATGAAAAACATTAATACCATTATAAACTTGCATTTTATTAGTAAAATAATCAACCCTGAAGTTATAAAATACAGCATTCTCGACGACCCAATTCAAATTTTTATCCTTTTAGTAATTTTTTGAGTTAAACTACTCACAAAATTTTCCCTTTACATCTTTGTAGTCGTGAACGAAAATATTCCCAACTGTTATTGCCCTCTGGGCGAAAGGTAGCTTGAATGTGAAGATGCTCTAAATTGGGCATTAGCTGCCAAATATTAGAATCATACATGTGATCAAAATGCGTATTAAACTCAATCACAGGTTTCATCCCTCTTTTCAGTTTAGCCCGCATGCAAACCCCAAATTTTTTTATGGATTTTAGCCCCAGTATAAAATCAACTGATGCCTTGATATAATCCTCGTTGCATCGACATATAAATTTAACTCTTAAAGTCTCCAAGTTTGGCAAGTCGAACTGACCCTTGGCTAAGGATAAATCCATAACTGTAATCTGGAGAACTTGTAGAGTGCATCGGAAATGAGATGTGAACTGGACTAGTTCATCCAAGTCAGCCCAAAAATTAATACTTAAGCAACTGAGGGCTGCATTTTTAAAAGTGTTTTTTAAAGTCAAAACGTCATTAGTCATAGCTTTTGGTAAGCAGAGACGAGAGAGTTTTTCAAAATTTAGTTTTGGTATTTCCATATGGCAATACTCTTCTTTATAATTAATTGCTTCTTCTTCCTGGAACAAGAAAAAAGTATTATATTATAATGGGGACATTCAATCCTTAATTGTATGCATTACATATTTTTAGGTGTTTTATAGAACATACAGATACATCTGGAGTAAATAATGAAACCATATTGAGTTGGACAAGGCCATCTGATAGTGAAATTAACTCTTCGGTAAGTTTCGCTCCAATTTGATAAGTATTTAAAGTAGTCAAATGTTTTAGTTTTGGAAACGGCTGTATTTTATCAACCCCTAATATTTCCATTAGTCTGTTTGAATTGTTTCCAATCTCCTCATTTTCCGTGTCAACGCAGTTTATCAATGTTAAAACTTTTAACTTTGGTAAATGTTTCAGTGCAGCAAGCAGAATAACCTTCAATGATTGAGGTTTTTCTGGTAAATAAAAGTGAAATTGGCAGGATTCAATCTGATGACCAAGCCGTGGCAGAAATTCATTTGTTACTTCCTTCCACGTAGCAAAACTGTATTCCTCCTGAGTTCCATCTTGCTCTGTTAACATATCATCAGTAAATGTAACAGACTTGGTGTATATGTAATTCGATGAGTAATCGGACAATTCCATCAAAAAAGTCTTTGGATCGTTCCATCCAAAGAAGTCAAACTCATGGCCGTAATTATGGCAGACATCTGGACTCCAAAAAAAATGTTCAGGGTTGGGATCTCGATTTTCCATGGTCAAAGTTGAATCGATATTTTCTTGAAAAAAATCATCAATCCCGGTTCTCCAGGCGGGGGAAACACACCTCCACATGTCAACATCATTCATGAGTACCTTAGCGCCAAACTTCGATGGTCCCATTTTGTAAAGGATTGGAAATACCTAGAAATTTGGAGATCAGAGATTAAAGGAATTCAAAAAATGAATTAGCAACAAGGATAACAATTTTATAATTAATAATTTTATTCAAAAATTTACCTCAGAGAAAAGAAAATCAGTCCGATGTGGTGTCAGCATGGAATTCCACATTTTACATGTTTCATAGCAAGCATGTAAACTTTTACCGTCATCATTTAATTTCTCGAAAATTAAACTCCATATCTAAATGCAAACCAGTTAATCGTAATCATAGTTGAATGTTGAATTGAATATGCATTAATTTGTAAATCAAATACAATAATGCTAACATGTAGAAAGTCAAAATAAGCAGACATGACATCAATAAAATAAATTCTCTTAAAATATTTTATTTTTATAAAAAAATCTAAATAGTAAAACAAAATATTTGATACCTCAGGCGGAGCAATTTCCCCAGCTTGTTTACATCTTCCAACAAGCTTTACTGATGAGGTCAAGTTGGAATTACTTTTCTGATCTCTTTGTTTACGCTGTTTATACCCTCTCGTATTCATTTCACTGCTACGGTTATTTTAGCACTGTATTTAACTAATTAAAGTTTAAACTTTAGTCGAGATTCACACGCATTTACATACAGCACAAGCAAAACATATGTAGGTTTCGTGTAAAGGCAAGCATAACAATAACAAAAGAATTAAGGGACATTTCAAAGCTGGCTCTGGAAAGTTTGGGGCACTCTGGGAGGATTTGGATGTTACTTCTTTATTGCAGTATAAAGCAATGTACAAATTTATGAAGGCATTGCAACAATATGAATAGGAAGAAGAGCATATATATATTTTGTGGAGCAGGTTCTTCACAATCTGTCAAATCCCAGTAGTTTTGAATTTTTTTCACAGCCTAAAAAGTTAGTTTCGATATAATGACCTTTGGTTTTTTGTAAGACCCTGTGAACCACAAACTATATTTAACTGTATGGCTGACATTTTTACAGCAATCTTATTCCTATTCTTTTCTTGCTCAATTTCTGCAGATACTTGTAATGTATTCCGTATTTAGATCACATGAGTTTGAAAGGAATCAACCTTTTTTTAAAGAAAAGCCATAGCATTAATACATATATCAAAGTGATTCTGATGTGATTTAAATGCCGAGTAGTAGAAGGTCACAATTACGCTAATTGATGTCACATGAAGACGGATTGTTGCATTATCTAGCGAGAATACTTCCTAAGGGTTTTTTGCTTGCTTTTCACGACCAGCGCCCCTTACACAAGGTACAGGGTCATTATGCTAATTGATAAGTTTAAAATCAAAACCAGTTACTAAGCAAACAAGGAATATTTAATATTGCAGCGAGAGGGAATCGAACCCCCGACCATGGAGTATCAGTTTGATTTTTCACTTACTGTGCTATACTGGTGCTAGAAGATCTGAATGACTTTTACCAAACCATTGAGACAGTTGAGGAATATGCGCTACGTGTCACGCTGAATGGGAAAATGTGTTGACAGTAAAGCGAATATCTTTTAACATTTATTACAATAAATTAATAAATTTGATTTATAAAATAAGGAGTAATTTATTTATACTAAAAAGTTTGAATGCTAATTTAAATGTAAGAAACACGTAATATTTATAAAAACCGACAAGTACTTATTCATAACATTTATGGTAAATTATAGTGAACGCCAACGGAGCTCTAAGGCGAGCTTAATAGATGCCTGGTTTAAAACCCCTATATTATCAATAAAATATTTTAAATTTGCATTAGTTTTTACTAAAATTAATAAATTACTTAAATTGTGACCGAATAAAAACATGTAACCAGAATCATGTCCATTTTGATGGTTAATAACTATTTAAATGCAATATGCGCAACAGTAGTAGAAGTTGTTGTACTGTTGCACGCCTAAATGGTACAGGTTTGATAAATATTACATGTATTTTCCTCTTTATTGTGATTGTCATACGACTTGTATGGATCATTTTTAGCTGGTTAGCAAACATTCTTATCATAGAACATTTCTGTACTACTTAATAAGTTTCTGCTTCTTCAACTTAGAAAAAACTGTATTATTTGCTGTTGAATGTCCAATATTCTTTTATCCCCTGTGGAAATGTAAATCTTGAATATTTGCTAACTGATTATACTGCAGACTGCGCCCATAATTTTTTATAATTTAAATTTGCTACATAGAAATAAAAGAAGGCGAACATTTCCAACTTGCGGAGTACTGTTAAGCACGTAAAGTCAACGTTAAATGTTGTGACAAAGATAAAGAATCAATTTCCCATTTTTCTAATGGGGTGTAACATGGTATTAAGATACGAATTATTAAAAACCATGTATGAGTTTGTACATTTTGCAAATCTAGCATACATTTCTAATTGCAAAAATGAGTGACAAATAAACTGTATAATCCGAATGGATATGACTTGATCATACACTATCATACTAAAAATTATAATATTTACACAGAAGATTTTGCTACATGTGAGGACGCTTATATCGCTTTATGATAGTGTCAATATATTTAGATTATTTTATGCTGACATATGAACAAATGGAAAGCTTGTTTATGATTAATTTTCTTAACTTAGAAATGGATTTGAGCTCTTTCGAAATACGGCTATAATTAAGCTTCGCAAGCACATTTAAACAAACATAAAGAATTTAAAAAAACAAAGAGACTTCACCATTTTATATTTTTTAAATTTTGTAAAGACTTATTAAATGCGATCAATCGAAAAACAATCAACACAACTAATGCCTAGTTACCCCGCTTGCGACACTTGTATTTAGTATGCCACCCAAATCGCTATTACGATCAAGCGGGTATATATGTCTAATTTTGAAGAGGAAAATTTGTGAACTGCAGAAGCCGCCTAAACTAAAGAGCAAACAACGCCGAAACAAATTGAAAAAAACATGGTACAAAACGTAACAGATTTACAGATTCTTATGAAGTCCGAAAATATACAATTACATCGTCTAAATCCACTATTAAATGAATATATGCTATTTATATTCTAACTCACATTGTCCGTATGAGAAGGATAATCTATACTTTTACTACAAGATGGACGAATAGTGAAAAATAGTTTTGGAGGGACTCCGTGAGATTCTACCTTTGTTAGCACTGGATCTCGAAGCGATTTCCGCTGAAGCGTCTTTTAAGAAATAAACTCGAGCAAAGGCGACAGGACGAAGTCTCATACTGAAGCGTGAATTTATAGTAACTACATACCTAATGTCAGATATCATATATATTCTTGGCACATACTCGGAGCTTTTGCAGCAAACTGCTGGTCGTGGTTGGACGGGAAAGCATGAGATCGAGTTTGGTCAAATCCCTGGAGGTAATTAAGGGGAAAAAACGTAAAGCACATAGGGATTATGTTGTCAATGTAGGAGTCCCGAATGTTACTGCATAGAACGTCGTCGAGTAGATGTTACATTTAAAAGGTTATGGAAGTTTATGAAATTCGCTTCGAAAGTACCAGCGCACGTCCGGCTGTTCATCTGCCAAGAACTCGCACGCCAAGTACTGTGCTAGCTTTGGAACGGAGACCGAAACTAATCACTGATCAACTCTGGCAGGATGATTTTAAACGTGACGAAAGAGATCGTATTTATTACGAGACTGAGACAAAGAGGAAAATCCTGACTATAGTTTATAAGGTATACAGTCGAAACTGACGAGACCGGATTTAAGCCAGATCAATTTAAGTGCTTCTTATCCTTACCAACTTTGATGCCGTTTTAACAAAATAGTTGATTACACAAGGCCGTTGCCACAAGTGACGCACTTGGTTTTGGGCAAAAGGTCAATTTTGGGTTTAATCACAATTCTGATGATGGGCGAAATATAAGACGAGACCAATTTCAATTCAATGCATGAAAAGTTGATGAAATGTTTGGTTACACTAATCCTTAAAGCTTCAATAAACAGTTAAAACATTCCGTACCTTGAAACCTTTCAAACTTCAGAATATGGGTAACCTATTACATTTTATTACCGGATTCTTGAATTTAAAAACGGTGGAACTGCTAAGAAAATGTTTGCATTATCCCGGCTCGCTTTATAAATGGACAGCCGTATTGTTGAAGGCTTTTTAATTTTTTGCAACATATCTCAAGTGTATGATATAAGATGCTGCTAACGTAATGACAGGGGTTCATAATTCATTTATAATTGAAATGGATCGGAAATTCTGACGTGAAATACTGGCTTTTAAATGCATAGCCACAAGTTAGCATTAATTTTAAAAGTTATGACAAAGTTTTCGCAATTAATAAATTATTTGAGGGTAATTAAAATAACCTTCATATTTTTATCCTGTCAATAAGATTAATGAAATTTCAGTTTTAAGATGACAGCCATAGACTACGGCATCAAAATTGTTCGATATAAATAAAATTATCATAGATAAATCAAAAACAATAATAATAATTTGGCAGTGAGAATTCGTATATTCGATTGGTTCACTTAGCCCGATAACAAGACTGGTTATGTCAACATGTAATCAACTTGAAAGAGATAAATTTATTTCATAGCAATTTCAACAACAGGAGGATTAAAGTTGAAATATGACTTGTGCAGATTGAAAGGGAACATTTATTAAACATTTTTTTGTAAAACGATTGATAAACAAATGCCAGTTCCCACGAGGTTTAAAATTTATTTTTTGTCTTCATTAATTCAGCTATATGATGAACTAATTTCAAAAAACACGTGTTTTGAATTCGGTAATCAATTTCGAAATGTGGTTGACTTAAATATCCCGAAATATATTTCATTTTAAATTTTCAATTTACATTTACAGTTAAATTCAAAATTTATTCCATTCCATTGATTAAAAAGGTTGTGCGCATGTAGTTGTGAAGCAGAATAAAGTTTTGTGGCAAATAGCGTTACTTACAACCTTGCCTTTCCTTGTATGGTAACTTACAATATTTTCCTACTTATAAAATAGCTATCAAAGGCGTACGAAAATATCATGATATCAACATTTCTCCACTACATCTTACATTTTACCTCTCAGTACGTGGACACCATGGAGTCATCGAAGAAAAAAACCACTGTGTGTAAATGCGTTAGCATTGTGTCTCGTTCTCGCTGCAATTCAAATTTTAAACAATACAACTTTTAGACAAGTTTGGTGGAAAGCTTTACAATACCACGTCAACAGGAACATCGATGTAAAAATATCATATCTTGCTCAAGTATGGAGCAAAATTGATGTGCAAATGAAAAAAACGTGTGAACTGTGGGACGATGATTCTCCCGAGTATGTGTTGCTTCCTGCCGACAACAGTCATGTACCAAACGAGTGCTCGAAAGTTGCTATGTGCAACAAAACTCATTGTATATATTTGGAAGAAGATAGCTGGTTATACACATATTCCAATCATTTAAGGACAACTTAGAGTACCTCATTGACGCTACGATTAATTCTACAAAATCTTTGATATTTCCTAAAGTGATTTCGTACTCAAACTTAAATCGAACTGAATTAATGAAAGAGCTACATGTTAATATTGGATACCCATTGACATAATCAACACTTTAGTCTTAACAGTTTTCAATGAAGTGGGTGTTGATGGTAAAGAATTTTATCGGGTTAAAAAAGACATTGGTAAAGCAGTTTTGTATGAATTCCGTGGGTGTGATATTGATACAAAAAATGACCACGACCATGTCTACCACATCAATGGTAGCTTACCATTTGGGTGTGGCTTGTTGCACATTTGTGACGCAAATAGGTGCCTTATTTATACACATTTATCGATGCAGCTTGCCACCCTTGCTAGTCGCAGAAGTAAACAGAAAGTGATTGATCCTTCTCGCATTCCGCTGTGCGTTGCCGTATGCAATACAATACGTACTACAAGGGATGTCACTTCATCTGTTACGATAAAACAATTACCCAAGAAATCATTTTAGCGTATGAGCATTTGCAGGGATATATGACATTACATTACCAGTACTACCATAGTTTAGTTGATATCTGCATATGCGTAATAAGTTGAAATATCTTGCCATTTCGACTTTAAATTTACTAAAAATTGAAATCCAAGTTAGTACATTCATATATCCGTATGCATAACGTGACGTTCGATGACAGTGCATGTAAATAAAACAAGAAAACGAAATTTTGCATTTGGTCTAACTTCACGTTCACCAAGCGAATGTAGTTGCTGAGGGGTACACGGCAAGGCTGCGCGAAATCTAACTTCACAGCCGATGTTCCTGAAACTTACGCAAGAGAGCCACCAACAGTACAGAAGACGTAATGTTACCAACATATTTAAAAGTATAACCGTTTCGATATCGGCGTGTACAGGTATATTGACACCTACTAACATTTAGAAAAGTACAATATTTCTAATACATGATTAGAATTTTATTACCATCTTCACCAGAATCAAGGAAGCAAGTTTTGTAGCGAGTAGTAGAGTAATTTTGTCTATTGGTTCCTTACTCATAGTTTTCTTTAATAAAATAGTCATTTACTGGATTAACTTATTTACATCTGCTTCTAGCACTCGGTCTATTTTTAACCACACTATATTCCAAAATCAACGAATAATAGCGAATCGGGGCAACAGTTAAAATGCAACTTTTGGATTATAGCCTTGTATAGAATACCTTTATACATCGAATGTATAAACCTTTTTTACATCATCAGTTTGGTGCTTTGGGATATGGGTCTTCAAGGTTAATTGTTTGCAGTTGAAAATTGATACAAACAACAATTTCCGGCTTGTTTTGGCTTCCAGCAGATGAATGAGGTTGCTTATTGTATTATAAAAAAAATTTAAGCATTAAATGTTTGGTATGATAAATATAAATAATTATATTTCAACATTCACTCTGGATGAAAGTAAGCAAAACGGAGAAGAAAACAACAACTTACCTTATTTATTACCCATATCCGAATTTTACTAGGAAGTTTTCACTCACCTAGACTAAAATCAAATAGCTATTTAAGATTAGTCAGTCGGAACTCATTGTACATTTTCTCCCCGTAATATAATTAAAAGGGTACCTGTTAATTTGAAAAAAAGTCATTAACATCTTATTCAACGAGGACATAAAGATGCTCCATTTAAAATAAACCGAAGGGTAATGCGTACGTGACCCCGGTAACCCGTTGTGTGTTCTTGAAATTAACCATCCAAGCTGGACATATGATTTTTGTTCAATGGTTGATGGTAGAGAGTAGATTAATGTGATATTCAAAGACTAAAGAAAAAATTGCAATTTAATTTTAATTATTACTACATGCATTTAAGTAAAATATTTACAATCACATACTTTTCCTTTTCCTAATTCCTTCATTTCCTTGTCTGAAGCATATCATCTTGCTGTGATCTGTAAAAATTATAATTGGAAATAATGTGTCAACGATGACACTCACCTCTGACAAATTAAAGCAACAAATAATTTTCAAAAAAGACTTACAATTTAGCTTTTAGCTTACCAATGAGGAAAACACTAATGACCGACTCAACGAAAATTATGATTATTGACCCATGATAAACAATTTTAAAAAATAATTAAGAGAGATAAAAAAGGAAGAGAGGAGGGAGCTTATGCTCCCTGTCCCAAAGAAATGAATTCAGACAACATCAGTGTAGGTTGGGTGCTCAAGCATGGTCAGTGTGGTGTGGTGAGGCTTATAAAAATCATATTTTCCTTGGTAATCTTTCCATGCTTCATTGAAAAAATCTCACGCCCACACATTTGTTGTCTTGTGTGGTTTATGGGAAATTCATGGAAGTGAAAATGCATAAAAAACCAGAGCTGTGTCATAAATACCAAACTCAGAATAAGTATAGCACCAAATGCACATCATGCAGCAAGCTCCTCGAGACGGAGTACAATATCCTGATAAACATCAGAAGAAATGTTCATGTTTGTTAGGCTACGCTCTGTTATCTCATGTGCTCTGCTAAGCTATGCCTACTTGCTCCAAATAGTATAAATGTTCGCAGTATGCATTTCAACTTTGTGCTACAGTCCAGTCCAGGTGTGAAGCTAAAATTCAACTTCCATTCCAAATGAATAAATAAGAAACTGTGGATTTTGAAGAAAAGAATCAATTTGTTTTGTTATTTGTTGGGAAACTAGTTTTAAAGCTGTTTTCACAGGAGTTGAAAGATATAATGCAATTAAATCTCTCAACAATAAATATATTTAAAAATTCCAAAAAATTCCTGCAGTTTCAGAGTATTTATAATTACAATCCTCTAACAGAATTTATTCCCGAAACTTGAAAGCGAGATCTCAATCCCGAGTCAACAGCTTCTGTGAGAAAAATCACAAACAAACTTTTATCAGCATTTGTTCAACCTGGCTGGGGTTCCCCATAAAAGTACAAAACTAAAAGTACAAATGAATAAAGTTTGCAGGATTGCAACAAATATAGTCTTGATGGTGTAATTTCCTTAGCCTGTTTTAGTCCCAGGCCGGATCCATCAGTGATCGAGATAATTCCTTGCTTTGGACAATTTGACCATCGAAGTAATGCCTTGCTGGCAGTTATAGCTTTTTGTATGGCATCATGAGGCTTGTGAATGTCTGGATTAAAGAATCCCAGCCTTTCTTAAATCACTCTGCGACCTTGTTGCATATTGTTCTGGACAGCATATTGCACAATTTGTCCAGAACATGAATGCATATGATTGCCAGTAGGAAAAAACGATTTTTCCCATGTTAAGTGATATCTCCAAAGAGAAGAAATACGAACCTGGAAGAAATGGTGAGGAATGTAAAGAAGTAAAACTGGCTGAAGAAGTAAGCCAGCGTGAGTATACTTAGGATATTTTGGGAGCTTAAGAAAATGTTTTCACGACTATAATAATAATCTCATGTGTTTTTTGAATGCCTAAAAAGGACACAAAATATGCAAAAACTGATTCACAATTAAACAATAATTTACGAATTGAAATAAGATGACATTTTATTTTCAGTATTTAAGTCCTCTGCTGACAATGAGTATACACGACTCGCATCGATCCTTTTGTGTCAACACGTAATGCAAATGTTATCTTCAAAATGTTTTTAAAAATCGTTACTGGATACAAGAGACTAAAATAAGTATTACTAAAAGTGCATTAAAAATATTGAGAATAAACTACAGGCTTGAGAATCAGTAATCTTACTATATTATATTGTGCGTGTCTGTAAGTGAATGAGAGAGTGAGGATTAAACAACGTAAATGTTAGAGGTACAGAGTAGTATATTCGTAATTTTTGTGTGCTTGAGAATCAGTAATCTTACTATATTATATTGTGCGTGTCTGTAAGTGAATGAGAGAGTGAGGATTAAACAACGTAAATGTTAGAGGTACAGAGTAGTATATTCGTAATTTTTGCGATTAGCGCACACCGGCCTTCTAGTCCAGAAGTAATATTTTTCCATCAGTAAGTCTGGCAGACATAAATCAAGTATTTTCTCATAGTGCAGTAAGCATATCATCTCCTTTTCGCAATTTACCAGTTTCTGTGGGAAAAACATTTGAGCGTCATTTAAAACTTGCATAAGAGCAAGAGAACATGATTTTTAATAACTACAAAATCCCAATTTTGCAAAAGGAATTGTCCACACAGAAAAATCATTGGCGTCATCCTTGACATCATGGAAAAGTTCAAATTTATTTTTCCACTATCTTAACTCACGCTCCAAACTTTTCGTAATAGTCTGTCTTGTCAATCATCCCCTGTTCAAAATTCGTATCAAATGCTTCTTCCTCTGTCAACGTGCCTCCGATTGACTGTGGCAAACTTTCTTTGGGAATGTGCTCATGCAAAGAATCATAGTTGGTTCCATGAAGGAAAATCTATTTACAAAATTAATTACGTCATTTCATTTCTTCAAAAAATTAACTCAACTAAACTTTCTTTCCTTACCCTTTGTTTCAGCTTTTTTGGCATAAATTGTTTTGCCACGGTGAGCACAGTGTCTAAAATAAATCCATTGTTGATCACATGGAATCCTTTAAATCTGAATGGATTTGAGCTCTTAAAAAGGATAAGAATTTTGCATTTTTTAATAATTATATTTTTTCACGGTACTGCCACGGTGAGGACGGTGTCTAAAATAAATCCATTGTTGATCACATGGAATCCTTTAAATCTGAATGGATTTGAGCTCTTAAAAAGGATAAGAATTTTGCATTTTTTAATAATTATATTTTTTCACGGTACTTTAAATTCAAGTTTTACTTACAATATAAATTTGCATCATTAAATACATTCTCGACGGAGTAATCTCTTTAGCTTGTTTGTATCCCATGCCGGACCCGTCAATAACCATGATAATCCCTTGCTTTGGACAATTAGTCCATCGAAGACCTTCCTCAGCTGCAACGACCCACTCTTCAATGGCATCTTGCGGCTTGTGAATGTCAGGATTAAAACAACCCATCCTTTCCAAAAACACTCGATGACCTTTTATGTCTGGATGCTTTAACATACCCGTATATCTTGGACCGAAGGCGGGTTCAAAAATGTAGGAAAAACGTGGAGGACTTAGGTTTTGAAATAACTGAGGATATTTGACGGTCCTCACGTTGACGTAGTTTTGAAGTGTGGTGAAAGCCTTTTCGAGGTCACATTTACGACCCTGGACCATAGCCAGGAGTAGAAGGTCATCGTCACCGAATCCAGATTTAGTGATGAGCTCATCCTCTGAATATGAAAAGGAGAATAATTAATAATTTTAAGGATATAAATTAGTTCGAAAATTAGATTTTACCTGTGATACGAAGCTTGAGCTGGTGAAGACACTCAGCTTCTTGTGAACTCATTTCAGACATTTGTGATGTGGCCACAAAAATTACTTATTTTCTTCTGTTGTAATTCGTTTTCATGATCAAAAATTTGCATAAAGTTTGTCAATCACTTAAACGCAATTTGAAATACACTCAATATTGTTGAATATTCCTGAAAAATATATCTCAGCTGGAAAACGATTCTTTGTAAACTTCACTCACCCTCGACTTGACAACAAATGAAATGCGTTGGGGCAAACTTATTACGTAAATATCCAGAAAAAGAATATTTATTGTTGACGTGAAATTGTGTGAATATTTTCTCACACTGGTTATTCCTCAAGAGAAGAAATGTTAGGAATGAGGATGCAAGCGGAGCATGCCAAAAACTGGTTTTGCTAATTGGTTCGTTCATTTGTATTCCTCAATATAATATACCTGACGCAGATAAGCTTGGGGGTGGAAAGTAGGTGGTAATTTAAGTTTTTCTTTCTCATGTCAAACAGCTAACATAATTGTAGCTTGATTGAGGTGTAATGAATTTTTAAAAAAATATTATGATTTCGGGATTCAGACATCCTTCGGATATTTTAAATTTTAACTTTCGATGTAAATGCATGGAACTATTGTTTTCAGCATTTAAATCAATCAATGAAGGAGGAATAATTGCTGAGTAAATTAAACTTTGAAGACTTTAGTATCGGAGTTTGGAAAAACTGCGGATATGTGAAGATCCTCACGTCCACCTGCTCACAGATGTGGGGATGAGTTCATCCTCTGAAATTTTTTTTGAAAGAGCTTAGCTGGAATAATAAGCTTCAGCTTTTTGTGAGGTCACTTCAGATATTTGTGATAAAATATCTCCTGGTGGAAGATTTAGGGATTTTTATTTCAGTATTATTTTCACGACGTTCTTAATTTCACTTAACAAATGAAATGGAAAAATAACATATGATTGAATGTTGAATCTTTCGCAATAAAAACACAAATTTTGATGTTGGCAACGTTATTGTACAATTTTGCGAGAATATAATTGCGGAAAGGAAAAAAAGTTCTCCCACCCAGCGATATCTCTCAAGAGAAGAAATGGAGAGGAGCAAAAAACTGGTTTTCCCTATATACTGGCTACTTACTGTACTTACCTCTTTAATCAATCTTTGTCAGCCAGCTTCAGCACTGGATATGATGGAATCAATTTTAAACAATATTGAGCCGACTAGATTAAATTTTGGTTTTCATTTTTGAAGGCTCAAAGAACATTCAAGAGCGTAAAATTTTATCCAAGAAAGGATAACCAATCAAACAAAATTTACTAAGTAAGTAGAGATACGTTGATAATTTATTTCGGGAAGTAAATGCGAAATACAAATGTTATCTTCAACTTATCAAATGACAAAGACACAACTATGAGTATTAGTAAAAGTATAATAATAATAAACTACACATTCTTGAGAACAAGAAACCCCAAAAATATATTTTCCATTGGCAGACATAACTCAAGTAATTTCACACAATGAACTATATTTTTTTCCCAATTTTACCAGTTTCTGTGGGAAACAATCAACATTTGAGCATCATTACAAATTATATAAGACCAAGAGAATATATCTATCATATGGAATTTTTTGACTAAATAATCCCAGTTTTGTAAAAGGGATCTCCACACAGTTGATGTCATCATTTAAATAAACCAAAACTTCAAATTTATTTTTCAATATCAACTCACCTTCCAAATTTCTCGTAATAATCAGTCTTATCAATCAACCCCTGCTCAAAATCCGTATCAATTGCTTCGTCTTCAGTCAACATGCCTCCAAGCGACTGTGGCAAGATTTCTTTTGGAATGTGCTCATGCAAAGAGTCATAGTTGGTTCCATGAAGGAAAATCTATTTTCAAAATTAATTACGTCATTTCATTTCTTCACAAAAATAACAAATAAATCCTCATCTTCATACCCTCTGTTTCAGCTTTTTCGGCATAAATTGTTTAGCCACGGTGAGTAAAGTGTCTAAAAGAAATCCATTGTTGATCACATGGAATCCTTTAAATCTGCAGGGATTTGAGCTCTTTAGAAAAAATAGATTTTTTGTAAAAAAAATTGTTTTTTCTTTATTGTATCATATTATAAATTCGTGCTTTCCTTACAACACAAATTTGCATCAGTAAATAAAGTCTCGCGGGAGTAACCTCCTTAGCTTGTTTGAATCCCAAGCCGGACCCATCAATTACCGCGACCATCCCTTGCCTTGGACAATTACTCCATCGAAGAACTTGCTCACTTGAAGTGACAATCTCTTCAATGACATCTTGCGTCTTGTGAATGTCAGGATTAAAGAATCCCATCCTTTCCAAAATCACTCTGTGACCTTTTTTATCAGGAAGTTTTAAGAAAGCCGTAAATCTCGGAATAGAGGAGGGTTCAAAAAGGTAGGCAAAACGAGGAGGACTCAGGTTTTGAAATAACTGAGGATATTTGACGGTCCTCACGTTGACGTAGTTTTGAAGTGTGGTGAAGGCCTTTTCGAGGTCACATTTACGACCCTGGACCATAGCCAAGAGAAGAAGGTCATCGTCGCCGAATCCAGATTTAGTGATGAGTTCATCCTCTGAATATTAAAAGGAGAATAGTTAATAATTTTAAGGAAAAAAATTAGATTTTACCTGTAATACGAAGCTTGAGCTGGTGAAGACACTCAGTTTCTTGTGAAGTCAATTCAGACATTTGTGATGTGGTCAAAGACATATTTATTTTGTTCTGTTGTAATTCGTTTTCATGATTTAAAATTTACACTTGAAGTCAATCTTGCTTAATTTTCACGAAAAATATATATTTAAGCTGGAAAACGATTCTTTGTGAACTTCACCCACCCTCGACTTGACAACAAATGAAATGCGTTGTGGCAAAATGGTTTCGTAAACAGTAAACTGTGCATACGCAGATAGGATTTTCTTGTTGAGGATAAATTGTGTGAATATATTCTCACGCACGATAATGAGTTGCGTCATTTGTCAAGAAAAAAAATCTTAAAAGGAATGGAGAGCAATATAAACACACAAAAACTGGTTTAGCTTATTGACTGCGTATGTTCATTTCTTTCTCAATATATTACATACGCAGATAAGCTTGGAAGTGGAGGGGGGATGGTGAATCAAGTTTTTTCTCCATTTCCAACGGCTAACATAATTGGTGTATAATTGAGGTGTAATGAATGAGTTTTAAAAAAAGATTTCGGGATTCAGACAAGCTTGACACGCTTAGCATATTTTACTTTTGATGTAAACTTTGTGACTGACCCTTCACAACATTTTGCAAAACTGGTTTCATTTGCACTGACTTTTACTAAAATCAATCATTTACCAATGTGCTTGCAGGATAGCTTGCTTTTAATGAATGAAGTGGAGATTGGGAATGAGATTGACTTGAAATTCAAAAGTCTCAAGTTCACCGATTCTAAATTTAGTGGTGAGTTCATCCTCTAAAACTAAATTTGTCAGTTTTACATTTTACAATTAAAATCCTTTTATGAGAGTTTTCCTGCATTGAAGTTCATGGGAATTTTCCGAAAAATAAAGCTCTCAAAAAATTTCACAACACTCAATTTTACCAATATATCAACTGACAATGTGAGATGAGGAAAAAGATGAATTCATTTATGAATAATATTTTCATGGTGTGTTGAAATTTCAAGCAGTGAAGCAAAAGTTGGGAAAGATTACGAGAACCACGAGTATTCCCCCTTTTCTTTCAGCAAAGCCACTCAATCTTATAATTATTTGCTGAACTTGTGAATTTTCCTCGTTGTTCCTCGTTTATGGGGAATTCCTCAAACCATTCTCATAATGAGAACACCTTATTTTCCAACAAGTGAAATGCAGAGATAAACTTGATGAGGAGAGTTCCTTGCAAAACTGGTTATTGTTTTGGTTCAATAAGCATTCCAGAGTTTGCATCAGCATCGAATAAAATGGATGTAATTGAGCTTGTGATGTTTTCATGTTTCATCAAGGACAATTGAATAGCTTATTTAATTAATACATAGTATTTAATTACTTGTTCACAAATAATTAGAGAAAATAAATACATGTTTTAATATTGAACGAAATTAAGCTCATTTTTTGTCTAAGAGAAGTCTGAGTTTCGTAAGCGCATCTTTTTCATTTAAATAGTTGTATATTTTATGACAATAATTCAAAGCTGAGAGAATTTCACATTTCACCAGTTTCTGTGGGAAAAAACAAAAGAAAATGTTAATTATTTTATAACTACTGGGCTTATTGCGTTTTAAATTTTTTCCTTATAAAATTGAAACTTACACTCCCATCTTCTCGTAGAAATGCGTATTGTCCAAAATACTCTGCTCAAAGTCTTCATCAAAAGCTTCCTCTTCTGTTAAATAGCCGCCGACAGATTGAGGAAGGATTTCTCGTGGCACGTGCTCATACAAGGATTCATAATTGTTGCCATGGAGATGAATCTTTTAAATTAAATTGACGAGTTATTAACTTCCGGGAAATTTGAATTTAAAAAAATAGAATGGTTCACAAATTTATTTACCCTCTGTCGTAGTTTTCTCGGGAGGAATTTCTTCACAACTTTGAGGGCGACATCGGACAGATAAGAGTTGTTAATGACGTGGAAGCCCTTCAAAGGAACTGGATAAGCGCTCTGAAGATTAAAAAGACAAATTAAATTGTGTTTTTGTTATTTTTGAATTTTTACCAACATTTGAAGTTTGAACTTAAATTTAACTCACAGCAAAGATTTGTGAAACCATATATAATCTCGGCAAGGTAATCTCTCTAGCTTGCTTAAAACCAAAGCCGGACGTGTCAGTGACCACAACGACACCACACTTTGGGGCAGTTGTCCCTCTCAACATTTGCTCCCCGCTTGTGATAATCTTTTCAAAGAGAATGTCCGTATTGTGCTTGTGAGTATCGAAATAGCGACTTCTGTCGAGAATAACTCGACGACCTTTTTTATCCGGGTGACGTAACAAACCAGACATTCTTGGAGTGGAGGAGCGGTCCAGCAAGTATTTTATCTTTTGGGGGCTCATCTCTCGGAAAAATGTGGGATATTTGATTGTCCTCACGTGAACGTAATTTTTTAATGTGGAAAAGGTTTTTTTCAGATTACACTTCCGCCCACGAACCATAGCCAGGAGGAGGTTGGGGTCGTCGGCAAATCCAGACTTGAGAATGGCTTCATCTTCTGTAATTTATTTAAATGTTGTAAAAAGGAAACTTTATGTTTTAAATTGTGAAGGAATATTTGTCACTTACCAGCTATGAGTCGTTTGAGTTGATGAAGACACTTCACTTCTGAAGATGTCAATCCAAATATCCTTTCTAAAGGAAGGGGTTCCGGTTGCATGGATATTGTGCAATCTGATGATCCCACCTGTTTTTCTAGAAATATCCCCATTTCAAAAAATATCTTCAAGTTCACAAAATTTTTGTACAATGGTCTTCCTCTTCAGCAACCGAAAATGAACTGACTCAGTTTGGAATCTTGCAGCTTCCCTACTTCCCTCATTTATATCAAACTTAATTTCAGATAAAAATGTTTCCCCTCTTTAAAAACCAAATGAACTCGACAGGATAAAGTTATAAAATGATATCCTCGGGGAAGACCATGACCAGCTGGGAATTTACCAGATAAAATTCTCACCCTCTCTAATGAAGGGATTTACCAGGAAAGAAAAGAGCAAATGTGAAGGAATGACTTTGTTGTAAACTTGTTTTTAATTGTATCATTCGCCCCATCACACATATAAAACAATAATTCTCGCCTGGGCAAGGTCTAATTTGCGATGTTGTCGGGAAAACCAAAAGAATTTTAAGTGGGGATTTTTATTGGGAAATTTCCGCTCATCATGATCACACATACAAAGACAATTATTATCGTCTGGGAATGCCTAGTTCGAGATATTAGGGTAAAAATAATTATTGCTCAAGTTTATATCCTTCATGAAGATTTACTCTTGGGAGATTAAGAATAATAAAGGATTCCCTGTGACGTCAAAGGAATTTCCAAGATGAGCATTCATAATCATGTCGTATTTGAGCATGTTCAACCTGGTAATTTTTCTGGGGAAATGATCAACAAGCCTGGGTATATAATTTTGCAAAGATTAAATATCTATAGTTTGCTTAATGTTGTGGAATGAAATGACCCACTTTTGGATCATGTAAAACAACCAGTTAGCCTGATGTGCAGGCTTGCACTTGTTTTAGGAAAAAATAACAAGCAAAAAATGAGACAAGCTCATTCATTAATGGGAAAACATTGAGTGCTTGCGCAACTTAATATATTGTTGGGGATTGCATTGCAACTTGACTCCTATAAAATTCCAGGAATAAAAAAAGTTTTCTCGAAACGTTATTATTTTGTGAGTGAAAAAAGGTAATATTTGTTCGGAATCACATACGGTATGCAAATTAAGAGGGAAGTTTCAGCCAAAATAATTCTCCATGACAGAAATTTGTAAACATAAATTTTTGTTGTTTCGTGTGTGCAAATAAGAATAATTATTTATGTCAAGGTGGAGTAATCAAAGTGAAGATTAGAATGCATAAATATGTTGTTGCCAAATTTTGTAAATATTAAATTATTACTTGTGAAATGATTTCAAGAGTCCAAACTCCATAAATCCTCTTAAAACTGGCTGTATGAGCAATTTAAAATGAGTAATGGATTAAAATGGCTGGCTGGACTCATCTGTAGGATTAAACTTCAAAGGGCATGAAAGGTTGGAAGGATAAATTCCATATTCAAGGCAGTTCATAATCAATCTAGGTATAGAGACTTAAGGTCACTATCCAAGTCAACACGGATAGCATTTCCAGGAGGAATTATCGTAGGAGGCGTTGTTGAAGGACCTACTGTTTAAACTGTGCTCGTTTTCTAATCCAATGAACTTTTGCAAAATCCAAATGCGACCAAAGTTATAACGAAAATAGTTAAGT